>CAIGRF010220600.1:29593-47620 GCA_903798235.1 Fraxinus ornus
GGTCGATGTGTTCTCATTTGGAATGGTAACGTGGGAACTTGTCGCTGGAGAATAACCTTATGCAAACTTGCACTACGGAGCCATCATCGGTAATGCCTTTTGGATTCATCTTGGCTAGCGGTCACATTCAAGAATTATTCTTGATCTATTCCGTAGGAATCAGTATAAAAAGCAAATCTCGTAATGATACACCAGTGTGAATAGATTTGTCATTTATTGAGATCTCGTGATGTACATAACTTATAATAACTGTTCATTGCCTTGAATCTCAAGAGGAGATTTTAGCTATATTATGCTTACTTTATTATCATATAAATCGAGGGAGTAGGCTCGTCTATGGGACAAGCCAAGCATGAGCCGGCTCACTCAACCAAAGGATGAATCGGCTTCGACTCGCTAAGTTTTTTTTACTGAAATTGTATATTTGATGTATGTTAGATGGCTGAATGGATTGAAAAAGAACTGGGCCAAAAAGGAAAAAATGTAATAGTGCAGGGTGGCAATCGAGTTCCGCTTTGGGCTCATAATACCATTTTGGAAAGAGAACGATGAGACAAATAGGACACACCACTACGCCGTGAAATACGATGGATTTTGGCCATCTGAGTTCGTTTAGAACTCGAAAACTGGTTTTAAAGTTTTAGTACTATTTTTGTCATTTAGTGTATTTCGAATTATTTATAATTTTAATTTGTTTAAACTAGATTTTCATGTAAACCCTTATAAATAAAGGGTTAATTCATTGTTTTTTATTATCTTTAATTAATAAAATTCATGAGTTTATTTTTTTTTATAATTTGGTAGATTTCAAATTTCGTGTTCTTAAAGATTTCGCTTGAATTCCTTGTTTCGCGCCACGTCAAGTGGTATGAGAGCAAACTTTTCCGGTCTCCATATTTTTTTATTTATATTCATGGGTGGCATACCAATTACTAGGGCAAATTTGGATGCTTAAAATCAGTGGCTTGATGATCTTACTACTCAAATCGGAGAGATCTGTCAATTGTTGTTACGGGTTGTTGGAATCAATCGGCAAAATAATCAACTTGACAATAAGAAAATCAACCATGAAGGAATCGTGAAGCCTATAGTTCGGAGAGAAAATAACAGGAGACTCGCAATAGAAGAAAGCAAATCGAATGTAAGAGACAAGAGGAAGAATATATTGATGAAGTCTGTGGAGAAGAACAAGGAAGTTTTGTATCTAATGTGGAGAAAATCTTATGCTCGTCCAAGCAAAAAGATTTAACTCAGCGTGAAAAGATCTTTCAAGCCAATGATACTGTTTGCGATCTGATTATAAATAGTTGCAGTTGTGAGAATCTAATCACAAAGAAGCTGGTGCATCATCTGAAGTTGTCAAACGAACCACATCCACATCCTTATCAGATTGGATGGATTAAGAAGGGTTCGTTTATTCAGGTCACTCAAATTTGTAAGGTACCTTTGTTGATTGGGACTTGTCACAAATCAGAAGTTGTTTGTGATCTTGTTCAGTGGGATGGGTGTAATATTATGTTGGACAGATTGTGGCAGATTGATGTAGATGCCATACATAAGGGTAGAGAGAATACATACGAATTTAAGTGAAATGATAAAAAAATTACGGTTGCACGAACAAGGAGAGCACATAAAGCTTCTAAAATGGAAGGGAAAGATTTTCTGATCATTACAAATTCAAACAATGAGTTTTCCTCCCATGAGCCTTTGTATCTAGATGACAACACAGGGTCGAGTTGTTTTGAAGTGGAAGGGAAAAATGCGAAACAATTAGAAGAGAAAATCATAAATAATTGGAAAAGAGGAAAAAATGAGGAGTCTATGAAAATATGCGTAACTTTCAGTTCCAATGTTGGATTTTCGTCCGTGAATACACTTCGAAAGCGCTTTTCAATTCTGCACGTATTTTTTTGGGGACAATGTCAAACTCAAATTCCATAGCTCTATTTTAACGCTTTTTCTGTTTTGAGTCAATTTAAGGGTAATTTCATCACTTTTACAGCTTTTTAGCTTAATTCAAGTTTGTTTAATAGTTTTTCAGTTTATTTGGATTTGTTCATAGAATTAGAATTTCATTTTGATTAGAAATTGTTTTGAGTCTATAAATACACGTTAAGGTTTTAAAAATAATTCACTCGATTCTTAATTAATAAGATAATTCAGTTTCAATGAATTGATGGATTCCAATATTTATTTGGTGGATTCTAAATAGTCATCACGTTCGTTCGAGTGAAATTCGAGCAAACACATGTTTGTGTGTTACTAATAAAACACTTTTTGTTATTATTCACATTTTCGTCTTGTAACAATATTTTACTCATTATGGCAAGCCGATAAGCGATGGCTCGCACACGAAATTTGCTACTAACCCACTTAACATCGGGGAATCAAAGGTAGTATCATGAGCATGTTGCGTTCTCTAGTGCCAGAATCATGCAACCCGGATTGGAGATCACTCGTGGGGAGGTGTTGGTCGTCCGAACTATCAGAAAGGTCGTGTTTCACTGAGATTGCTAATGAACTAAGGTCCATGGCAGCTAAGCTCTTACTAAAGGGCAAGTTCAAGAGCCACTTTCATAGACAAATAGTCACTTGACATAATTTAATTTGTTCTACACTACGTTGCCTGCAACATGAAGTCCTCTGGTATATGATCCTCGAATGATCGTCCCTTCAGAAACTTCTTTCAACTCTATTAGTAAGTTGGTTGACATCTTGTTAATGTGATGCAGCCTTCTACCACTTTAACCATTTGTACACAGTTCCATACCGAGATGCACAAGAACATTGCAGTTTCAATTTTTCAAGGTTCTCTAAACAACCATGGTGTCCTAATATGTTATTTTGAGCTGCTCATATGTTACGAGCAATAAGTTGAATGTTTATATTTTCCTCCTAAAGGAAGCTCAAGTTTTTGCTCCAATAATTTCCTCCTTTCTGAGGTAGTAATGTTGTAATGTAATCATGGCAAAAGAGAAGAAAAAAACTACATAAAAGCTGAAATCTATAGTGCAGAAGATCAAAATGAATCTCATACCATGGATTGATCCATTCCCCACCCCTGGGAAACCCAATTGTGTTCAGTTTTTTCACGATGCAATAGGAGCAAAAAGTGATTCAACGGTCTTTGGGGAAAACGTAGAAGCAGACTACAGAAATAGTATTAATACATCCCTGGCAAAAACCAGGAGTCATTCATACACATTACTGAAAGAGTAGAATTGTGGCCAATAATAGTGGTATGAACAAAACAAAACTATCAGTTCGAACTCTTCCTACTTGAATTTGCATCTCATTGAACCCCACAATTTGTACACTGTTATAGTTTCTGCATGTTTTCAGCAGTGCAGAGCAAGTTCCCGTCAGTTTCAGTTCTTCGTGCTCTCCTCGACCACATTTTACTACCACTGCTATCACCGAAGTAACTATTCTTCCAACAGCAACATTGGCTACAGGAACCATGCAGGGATATGAACACGAAGGATAAACAGGTTTCTTCAACTCGAATTTTCCATTTACATAAAGCATTCATTGGTTGCTTTGTCGCCTGCACTACTATTTAATCCCAAAATCAAGATGGCATATGGCTCATAAAATTATGCAGTATCTGATTAAGCAAAACAAGGGATGAAATCTACCTCTTGCGTTTGCTTTTGTGAGAAGTTGATGACGAATGATTACTTTGCCAATTCCTTTTTCTTTGGTTGATGAACCAATTGTTAATCTGTTTTAGCTGCAACCCAGTTTCCTGCACCAGTTTTGTTTTATCTTCCTCCTGCACAACAAAACTGTTATGGGCACTATAAAAATTTTCAAACGTAGGTCAAAATTGGTTCTAAGATGTCAAGGATATGCAGATATGGCAAGGCTGAACCAAGTCTTAACAAAGAGAAATTCATGGTTTCATTGCGACATTTTCAGAATGGTTTTTAGGGTATAACCAGACCAGTTTTTGGGCTGGTTCCCGATTTTCAAGTCAAACCAACAAGATGGCGCTGGTTCTTAAAATATTGGTACTATAAAAAAAAATACAAGTTCATGCACTCAGTAGGGTATCAATAGCAGCCGTGATGTTCTGTAATTATGCCTACCGTAGGATATGGCCACTTGGAATGAGTTTGCCACCACGTTTTTAAGACAGATGTAGTGTCCCCCGGAAGTTTTCCAGCTCTTCTTTTACGTAAAATTTCCTCTCTGACATCCACGATCTTCTCCTTGTAACCCTATAAGAAGAAATCTGACTACATTTAATTCCAATGATTACATGAACAAACGGCTAAACTGTATAGTTAGTCGTTTAATACCTGCTTAAGCTCGTTTTTCAGTTCTAGTCGCACACGCTCCATCAAGGACCTCTCGCTTTCTGTGGGCACTAAAGGACCAAATCCCATGTTGTCTGATCCATCTAGACTTTCGTCAAACAAGTTAGTTTCTTCACCGTCGTCATCAGACATGGTTGCTCCTGTACCTTCACCTGGTGGTACCCCTGTCAAGTAACAATTAAAAGGTATCATACGTGCATCAGTCTAATGAATAGGCTCCACACTGAAATCAAATGGTAAAAGTAATAAATGCAAATTCTAGTTCTTAAATTAAATAAAGGAAAACTAGAAAAAAATGAGATGATCACCTGTCAAGCTTTGCAGCGATTGCTCGAGCTCCCAACAAGCCATGACTGCTTCCATTGCATGAACACGAACATGTTGTTGAAGTTGCTCTTTGAAGGAAGAGAGCAATAGAACATAATGTGTCTACATCAGAGAGAACAAGAAAATGAAGAAGAAACAAAGGGAAGATTTAGAAGAAAACTTGAATGCAAGAAACTGTCTCGTAAAACTGGCTTTTAATCATGTTGGCAAAATAACTATGTTCTTGTACACTAGAACATGGGAGGAAGTCTACTGAGAGATTAGAATCAGTTAAACATAAGCTCCTACCAGCATAACAGTTTCACAAATTAGCCAATTTTGACGAAGAAATTTTAGTAATTTCTTCACCGAAGAGGAGCCTAGCTTCTTCCAAAAAGTAGGCACCCATTCCTCGACATCATCATATGACACACTTAGGATAGGAGGATCATAACGTATGTTAGAATTTTGGGTGTGATCCGAATTTCTTGTTGAAATAATTGAAGTGCACGTCAAAAATAATTCAGAGTTTGGAATGCTATTGGAGTCCTATGCCAAGTTGAAGTTCTATTTTGGAAGTTAATTGAGAGTTGAAAATTGGTATTGGATTTGAAAAAGAGTTCGGAATGAAAAGAAAAAGAAAAAGAGAGAGGGAGCAGCATGCCCTGCGCTATAGCGTCATGCATGGGGCGTCGGCGTCCCTATTTGCTGTTTTGCCCTGGGCGTCGGCCCCGGTGCCACCTGTGTTTGATTCGGGATTTTAGCATTTTTCTCTCATTTTTCGTTTTAGATTCGATTTTTTGGCATCCTACTTCATCAACAACTCTACTAGGAGGGTTTGGACGTCCCCTACATGTTCCCTATAAATATTATGCTCATTTATACAATTTTATAGTGTGAGAAAAGTGACTACTAGTTTTTAGGATCGTTGTAATATTTCTCTATCTTCATTATTTGTGATGCAATAAAATCTCCTAATTCATGTGCCATATTTTCTTGTCTTCTTTTATTCCTTTACTTGCAATCATATACTTCATATTTTGCCATATAACTTCAATATCTCAATTCGGTAGTTGGTTTCATATCAAGTGGTATCGAGCGATACGTGATTTTTGAATTCTCAACAATGGGTATCAGAGATTCTGAGCACACTTAACACAACTTCTATGAGTGTCGGAAATAAAATTTGCGTGCAAGCCTAATAAATGTAAAGATCAATATTATAAATAACTTTCTCTCACAATCTACAGCTCAAATTACCATACAAAACAAAGAGCCTTCCTAGCATTAAATTAAGCCTTGCAGATGTTTCGATTTCGAGAACAAATCAACTTCCAAAAGCACCAGAAAAAGTCAGGACTGGAGTAGAATTGCATCAAGAAGAGATTCTTCTAAACACTGTACTAGAGATTGAATTACTATTATTACGAGAACAACCCGGTTCCTCTTTTGAAATGATCACAAGCTATTCCAACCCAAATTAACAATTTGAACTTTGAAACTTTTACTTCAAGAATCAAAATCCACACAAAATCATCAAACACAGGCCAAGAATGAGGCATTAAACATTAATGGTTTTAAGTTTTCGTAAAAGTTGTCGTTTTTCTCTTCGATAAATTGTATCTTCCTTATCCTTCTCGCTACTCCACGGCTGAAAAAGTCGTGTCTGTTTTCACATATGCCCCACCAAGAATGACAATCAGTAGCCAAGAAAATCACTACATAATTCTAATCCAAATTTGATGCTAGTTACTTTAATTAGTTATTCCCTGTACCTCAAAACCCAAGAGAGGAATAATCTGCTGGGGTCAACTATACTTCGTACATCTCTCTCTCTTACACACACAGAGCAAGAGGCACAAATAGACTAATTATTTTTTTTTTTAAATTCTAACCAGTTCGGATTACGGAATAACAATTAATCCAAGAACCAAGATAGACACTTGAACAAAAAGAAAGTGGCCGAATTTCAAATTAAAAGAGAAAAAGTCAAAAATAATTTTGAAAAAATGAAGTTTGAAAAAGTATTATCTCAAAAATTCAAACCCAACACGCAAGATTTTAAGCTTCATAATCACAGATATATAGATGTGTCGTATACAGATGTAAGAGACAACTGACAAGTGTGCTAGGATAGAAGGTAAACTTGTGTACAGTACCATGAACTGATCGAGGTCCTTATCATCGAGGGGCTGTTGACCTTGTCCAAGCAGAGAGTATTTAGACATCACTTGCTGCGACTGAGCCAGCTGAGCGTCAATCCTCGGCAGCTGGTCCACCGGCGTTGAAATTCTCAGGCAAGACACATGCGCCGACAATAGTTGTTCATACAAAGGATGATTCAGAATATCCGCCATGCACTTCTCTTTCTCCCAGTTTTTGTTATTATTATCTCCTCCGCCGCTAACATTTGTGGTGGTGTTGGTTTCAGCAGTGTCGACTGTGGTTAGTGGGCTGGGTTGACTTTGAGTGGGGAGCCACTGGTGAGGGTGGGATTGGAGGATGGAGCTGTTGAGCCAAGTAGGGGGTGGTTTAATATGGCTGTCTGGGGAAGAGTGTTGGTGGTGGTGGTAGACAGCGGAGGTCTGGTGGTCGGTAAAGTGGTGGTGGAGGGCCATTTCTTGAGAGAGGTGGTGCTCCTGAAACGACATGACCTGAATTATGTGCTTATACAATACTGTAGCCTACCAGATGATTATATTAGAGCATATCCAATGGGCTCAAAATAAATTTAAATTACTAAATTGTAATTTAAACCTTTAAAGTGGTTGGAAACCTTTCAAAGGAAGAGATATGAAAGGGAAGTGTAAAGTGAAAATGTACAAAAAGATGCAAATATATATATATATTTTTAAATCTACCTATAGGGCTACAAGCCTACAACAAGCAAAATGCTACCAACCAATTTGCACCCAATTTTTTAAAATTTTACATTATAGCACAATTTAAATTTAGAGTATGTTTGGTAGAGATTAAAATCGGATTAAAATTAAAAAATTAGTCGTTATTGTTGACTTTTATTAGACAGGTGAGATCTAATAACGTTCATATTTTCAATTTTAATTGAATTTTAATTGTTACCAAACAAGTTTTTAAATTCATCGAGGTGTATAACTGTATAAGCGATTTTTAAGATGTTAATTCACACTCGATTTTATATCATCATTGGAGATGCTCTTAAGAGCATAAAGAGAAAAAATAATTATGCACGTATTTGATCCCTTTTTATTGAAAATATATCTTTTCCTCTCTTCTTTTTAACCAAACATTTTTCAATAAAATAATATTACACTCAACTCAAAAACTTTTCCTTTATTTTATTTTATATTTCTCAAAAAATATTTAGTGATTTCTTTTCATATTTAATTTAACATAATTTTTTATATGTCGGGTTCCCAATCAATTTAAATGTATTTTGAATAATTTAAAAGGTTGAGTATTAAAATTTGTGACTTATATTAAATTCAATCATTATACATTAAGAATGGAGAATGCGTTTAGATCTCTAAATTTGAAGAGTCAAATTCACTCTTTAAAAATTATTTTGTATTTAAAAAATCTCTTAGAAATGTTCTAAAGCATGAACTATGGTTACCGTTATTTCAAAATTTGTTTCCAAAATAGTTAGTATACTTTTAATATTTTTTTCTCGTTTGTCATTTTGACTTATTTGCAATTCAATGATCGTGTTAACCATGTTGCTGATATCATCGATTCTAGATAGAAGGCATTTCTCATTAAATGAAGGGTACGGATTCAATCTTATTATTATTATTTATCAAAAGTACTATATGAAATCTTCATTTTTTTTCATATTCATTTACGCTCGTGGGTACAATGTTTGAATCAATAGAGAACCAACTTAGATTCGTCAAGTGCATCAATTGGAAGTCAACTAAAATCTCTATTATTCATAGATCTTGAAATTGGATCAATATCAATTTTATCAATATATCTATCGATCGATCGATAGAAAGATATGGATGCATATGCACGTCATTTCCTTAGCATCCCAATAGGTTATTGGATTTGGTGAATAAATTGTAAAAAAAATGAAAGACTAATTCGATTCAAGAGCCATGTACCTATGGTTCAGATTCAAAAATCAAAAACCGTCGAGAACCCGCTCGATTCTTGATTCAAATTCCTATTTTTTTTTTATAACAGGACCGGAACCTCTAATTATGGTTCTATTCGAGTTCAGGAGGTTCGATTCCAACTTAAATGTCTACCCCTAAAAATACATAGGTTCACGCTTATTTGATCATTTAGCTCGTATTTGATATAATTATTTGAAACTACCGTTTAACCCCACCCCCCTCAATAAAAATTTTTACACATGGATCTATAATACTTTTATAATTTTTAATTGCACATTTCTAAAAATATCACTTTTTCACAAAATTAATTTTAAAAAATTTACATGATAAAGAGATGTTCGAAAAACACTTGAAGAAGAACAAAGTCATTTTATAAGAAACAAAAACACCATCTTTTCCACCATAAGGTACACTTAGCCTAACCGGAACTTTCTCTGCCACCGGCCATAAAGTATTGAGCCCCGTCAGCTTCATTTGTAGTCAGCGGCTTCCTCAAGCTGCCTGTCTGGCTGGCTCGTCCTGTGGAAAATGCCACTTAAAATTCGCTTAGTTATTTGGACAATTTTGCATTTACGTGGACGTCTTGTGAGGCAGAACCGGTCATGAGACAAATTATGATAATTGACGGTGGTGGGCCGGCGCTCAGAGTATTCAAATTTCAAGTGTGCATAACAGTGTGTGAACCGGTGCTAATTGAAGTTGACCGCTTTTGCCTTCTCGTGGAAAATCAAGAAATTTGATCCAAGTTCCAACTCTCCATATATTGCTGAAATTTTGGATAAAACGAGGATGGTTAATTGTAGTATTTCTTATTTTAATATTGCATAGATTACTACGTTCAAATTTCTGTGTCGAACCTTCACTCATCATCTAGGTCATTAGATTCGAACATGTTAGCCATTTTAAAATACAGCGTTCGATCTGGTTTTGAGTACCATCATCTATTTTGGAGAAATTTAATTAGTTGAAAAGTTTGATTGCGATGGATATTCTTTATACATAGGTCGTGGGTCTATGCCCTAGGCCATCATTACCTTCCATTGATTGGTTGTTGTAGGTGGTGTTGTTATTTATTAACACTTTTTCAGCCATGTAAGGATTCTTGAGCTGACCAGCATGTACGGATTCTTATCGACGTTTTATTTTAGGATTTCCCTACTTTACCAGGCCTGTAAAAGGCCTGGTAAAGCTCTCCCCTCACAATGAGGTGGGTCCGATGCGGACCCACCTCAATAAAAAACCCCCCCAAAAATGTACCCATCCCTCCCAATGTGAGAGAGCCTGGTACCAGGCTGTGAACCAAAGCCTGGTACCACAGCTCGGTTCTTTATTTTAACCTATCTTGCTTTTTTCAATGAAAAAGACTTAATTGAGCAAGTGAAGGTGAACCTTTCAGTAATTCATTCGACTCGACGTGAAATTTCAGATAAACACCTACACAAACAAATATGAAACCATATAAATTTTATTGATGGCTTTAAGATTTTAACTGAAGATAGCGATATCTTTATATTGATGGAGTAAAATTGAATTTTTTTTAAAATGAATTGATATGAAATTAGCCCCCGTTTGACACCCATTAATTTCACATTCTCATTCTCTTTCTCATTCTCATTCTTCATTCCAACCACACATTCTTCAAATAAAATAATATTACACACAAATTAAAAAAATTTCATCACTTTTCCACCACACATTCTCACATCAATCACTATTCAAAAAATTTTCTTGGGCCTTGCTATTCGTACCCGGAGTTTTACACTCCGGGTTACTCGGCCCCACTGCCCCCCTCACAATAGGGGGGCAGAATTTTTTAATTCAAGGTGGGGCCAGCGGTGGGCCCCTCACTTATGTGAGGGGCGGGTAACCCGGAGTGTAAAACTCCGGGTACAAATGGCTTTCCTCAATTTTCTTTTCCTCAAAATGGTTTCAAACATGGAATGGTCTTAAATCAAAAGCCGACAGCATTAGAACATAGGAATGCAACAAAACAGTCGGCATTTTCCTTCCTCAACTGCAAATGACAACAGCCATCGTAAATTTTCCACGTGTCGTTACTGTTATGGACCACTATCCGGACCCACCAACAGACAAGTTGAATCGACAGGTGGACCCCACTTTTGTATACAAGAAGCATAATTGTTACATTTATACTGAGACTGCCACCGCCAGAGCTGCAACGCCGCAGACGGTGGCAGTGCCACCGGCGGCTGTCAATCGTTGTTTTTTTGCTGCCGATTAGGTGGGCCCCACTTTCTTAGATGCCTTTCTTGTGGGCCCTATATAGGGTTTTGTCCCCTACTCTACTTGCCTATATACTACATCTGCATATTTCTGTGTGTGCAGACAAAAACAGAGGAGTGATGTGTACTCGTCAAGTTGATTTCAGTTTCTACGTGGGAATTTGTAAATATTCATTTGGGAGATATATTTTTGATGTGGTCAGTGGTATTATTATGATCCGGCAACGTAGCTCGAGCCCTTGCAAAACCCATGGGACATACACTTCATAGATCGGGATGCATCTAGTCCTCGAGCATACGACACATATGCTCGAGCTATCACATGCATGGTTTGGGAGATTTGGTGATATAGATCCTCGGGATATGTCCTCGAGTATATCCGACCTCATGACGCTGTCCTATCCTCGAGCATTATCTTCCTCATAGACATCAATTTAACCAAAGACTCTAGCCCCACCTAATCACCCAAGGCACAAGGATCTTAGCTTTACCAAATCTACGAATCTTAAGTCATAAAAGAGTATCATCCGACAATATCTCAAATAAGGTAAGTTTGGACTCCTACTTATAGTTCAACACTTATCCCAACAATCACTCCTGAAAATTAGGAGATGAATTCTACCGGAACTACGTTACCTACCACTATAAATATGTCATTCTCATTCATTACTCAGGTACGTTTTTTCACATTTTTCAGCATATATCTCTATTCTCTAGCTGACTTAAGCATCAGAGCGGCGACGAGACCAAACCTCGGCGCCTTTGTTTCAGGTACAGGAAGATCTCGTTCGTGCTCGTTCTCAGTCGTCAAGCTCGGGAAATCGGCATGTGCGATTTTTGGTAGCATCAATTTTCATATTTTTTTATTATTCTTTTTACAAAGTTTTTTAATATACATAAGACAATCCCTTGTAATTGTTATTACTATTTATAAAGTTTTTATTTCATGCATTTATTTAGTGCTTTTCCTAATGCAATTATAAGTGTAACATTTTAAATATTTCAAACAAAAATAATGAGTAATGATTAAGTTTGATAGTTAAATAACCTAAAATGATATGACATGAGTCATGAATGCCTATGGTGCATCTAAACAAATAATTTTATGATTATAGTGCTCGCATCCCCAATTAAACTTCAACCGATTTATTTATAAATTAGAATGAATAACATATACTAGAGTTAAGGTCAAAGTTTAACTTATTGAAAGCCTGTTTGGGAGGGCTAAAAAGTCGATTAAAATTGAAAATATGGTCGTTATTGGGTCCCACTTGCCTAATAAAAGTCAAATAACGGTTAATTTTTCGATTTTAATCTCTACCAAACGGGCTCTGAACTTGTTGAAATTCAAGTGAAAGATTTTCATACTACTATTTGTCTCGATTTGACATATTGTTCCATAAATTTCACAATATTATCTTTTCTTTTATTGGTGCAATGTTTTGCGAAGTAACATCCTTTTCCACAAATAAAGCTTATGTTTCCAGCCCCCCGGGGCACATCCAAGTTGGTAAAGGAAGGGCATTGTTGGACTTGCAACCTCAGCGTGGGGAGTTCGATTCCTGGTTGGAGCAGTTGAGTGATGTAATAATCAATATTGATTGGAGCAGCTTGGTGATGTAATAATCATGGAGGAAGGCTCCCTTGGGGCCAGGAGTATAAGGGGTGCTCGAATCCTGGTCAANGAACTCTGGTCAACTTGGGCATAACCCGCGGTTTACCTCCGCCAGTTACTAAGGGGCCGGTAGCTGGTGGTCCAGGAAATTAGTCTGGTTAAGTTGGGATACTTGGGTACCAAAAAAAAAAAATAAACTTATGTTTCCCTCTTTCTTAGCCCGCAAACACCAGTCATACCAAGGCCCAAAACAGAGTCTTGACTCTTGAAGAGGGAAGGCATCCTAGTGAATCGTTGCGGTCTGCATTTGTTGTTGTCCTAATGGTCGGAGTACTGTTCACCTCCTAGACGAAGAAAAAAAAAAGATCTTTTGAATCTAATTGCATAATTCGCCATAACCCACTTACTTCTATCAAAATCTCTACTACATTGATTCTTACAAAAAAATAATAATAATAAAGAAAGAAATATTATTTTGAATTAAAATTATTTCCATATTTTCATCATCATGCAACTGGAGTGGACTAGTCTCCTAAAATACAACTGCATCGGGAGAAATGAGAAAAGAAAACGCGTTTCTTAAAGAGAGAGAGATAGAGTAAGACCAGATGATCTTTTAAATATGAACTCTGCTGGGAAATACATCAGATCACACACAAGCAGGTGGGACACGCCATTTTTTGCAATATTTAAATACACAGTGGAGCCTACTGTTTTAGTGTATTGTGGACAATTTCGGGTGCTTCTTCTTCTGCACAAATGGGGGATCATTATATAATTCAAAATGGTTGTGAATCATTAAACGTCTCAATTATATAATTTTAAATCGACAGTTGTGTACATTTAAAGTCTGCATTTGTATATATTTCTTATGATGCACCTAGTCATACAAAATATTTATTAATTTCATGTATGACTTGTCAATAGAAAATTTGGTTAAAGAGTTTGATTAATCGGATAGAATTTACATTGAGCTTCCTTGAGGATGTATTATGAAAAAATGGAACTATCTCGGTAAGACCGTGTAACTCACAGGAAAAATGAATCTTTTACTTTTCAGATCGCCTTTAGAAGTTTCGAGGTGGGTGAATCGGATATCTAGGAGGGAGAATTTTAGCCAAAATACCGAACTTTTTATTTAATAGCAGACTTGATTAAAATCTTTCATTTGTACCACTGTATGTATCGAAACTTCAAAAATTTGCAATTCAATTCCAAAATGACAATTTCTATCAGTTTGACCCTGTGAACCGTTAATTGACCCAAATAAATTTTTTTTAATAATTTTCACCAAACCAGACAAGGACTTTTTTGACATTATACGTTTTCTCTATTCAATAATAATAATAATAATAATAATAATAATAATAATAATAAAAACCCCAAACCATAATGCCCATCCCATCTCCTTCTTTCCCAACCCCTCACCCCAAAACCAAAACCAAAACCATCCCTACTTAGCAGTCGACCACCACCTCAAAACTAATAGGTCCCTCGCCTTCAGAAAAAAAACTAGTTGAAAGCGGGAGATTGATATCGAGCGATGGCTGCAAAAGATTAACTCTCTCTCTCTCTCTCTCTCTCTCTCTCTCTGATCGTGTGTCAATGAGCTTGAGTCCATAGACGAGTGTGGACAAATGATTGCAATCCACAGATAAGGCTGGAGAAAATTTTTCACCCATTTGCTCTTTTGTAGGTATCCTTTCGTTTTTGTTTGAATGGAAATCACAGTCCCACTTCACCTCCACAACCAATCCTCGATCACATGAACAAATCATAAACATTTTAATATAACTAGAGCCAATCCCGCCAAAATCAATAACCAATTTGAAGCACAATCAAACATAATTGATACATGATGTCATTAATAATTATGCAAAATGACTAAGTCACCTGATATGCACTCTACATATAGTACCACCATGAGGTCGTCGACCCCCCATGTGGCCGTCTGCCACCCCCATGTGTACGTGGGTGACAATATTGCAATCGCGTAAGCGGGTGACAAAGACAATCTTGCAACCGCGCACCCCCATGTGGCCGCATACCCCCATGAGGCCGTCGACCTCCATGGGCCCTCTACGTTTACATAGACCGCCTACCACCGTGAGGTCAATACTATGCTTAACCATACAAATGGCAATGCGTATGACGGAAACCACCCAACATCGAATATGGGGCACAACCAACCGCTTGACGAGTTGGGGTCACCACGTTAGAACGTGGAGGAAGTGGGAAGGTCTACGTGGGACACGTGCCACCATTTACTACCGAACACATGCATAGCAACATGTTTCTATAAATACTTCTAAGATGAGAAATGTATGAACTCTTGAAACCTGAACTACGTGAATTCACATTATACTTTACCCTTATTTCTCTAAAACCAGTAACTGATTCTCACACCGGAGGTACAACGGGAGAGAAAGTCTCAACCTCTTTTTGCAAGTAGTAACCGTTGATTGGAGTAGCCGGAGCACCATACTAAACAAGGTTAACTCGCAACCATTTCATACTGCACTAGACAAGGTTAACTCGCAAACATTTCAATAATAAATAAAAAAAACTAAATAATCAAGCCGAATTAATTATCCTCTAAAACTGCAACAAAATACACTATAGTTGAAGAAAAATCTTAGATGTCCTCACTTGAACAACCCACTCCTTACGCAAAAGATTCACATTTGAATTTGAATTTGAATTAAACCTTATATATGCAAAATCAAATAGAAAATACGCAAAATAGGATTGATATATACTCAAATGCTTGTGGGCGAATTGCTATGAGTCGATTTATAGAGAGATAAAAAGAGAGAACAAGGGAGAAACTACATATATGTATCATGTCCAAAATGTTCATATCTTAATTGAAGAAAATTATTAAAATTTTATTTTCTGGGTCAACTAACGGTTTATGAGGCCAAACTGACAAAAACCGTCATTATGGACTTAAACTGCAAATTTTTTAAAGTTTTGGTACCTACGATGACACAAATAAAAAGTTTAGATCAAACCTACTACTAAGCGAAACATTTGATACCTGGCTACAATCTTCCGAATTTAGAATTTTCAAAGGTGCACAATAACTTCCAGAGTACGATTATCAAGCACGCAACTAACTGTGGGGCCCACTGCCTAGCTCTATTAAAAGAGCATAATCGAAATTGATTAAGCTCGCAATAACCTAATCATTGATCACACTTAACAAGACAGATTTGTCATAATATGGAATCTGGATAAACCCAAAGTGAACACAATAATCAACTCTCTTTTTTGTCTCTTCCTGACATTTGGCCCTTGTTTGTCCCCAATCATTTAAAATTTATTTTTAATTACACATTCTCTAAATAAATATATATTTATATGTGAACACGTAACTTCTTCTAATCTTTAACTACGCATTCTTCAAAAGATCAATTTTCACAAAATATATTTTTAAGGAATCTCTACCGAACAAGGGTGAAGTTCTATCCCCCATTCTTCCTACATATTATTGCCGCAATTGGCCCAAGTTTGGTACGCATTAAAAATCTTATTTTCAACTACACATTCTTTAATAAAATAAATTTTTTTATCACATCGATAACTTTTCTTTATTTTTCAATCACACATTCTCTATCAATCTACTATTTCAGAATACATTTTTCTAAAATAACGTGACTCAAACACATTCCTCATAATAATACAACATATGCATGATAAAAAATTGATAACATCAGCACGTGTCAGAATTACACTCACGTTAGAAATTATGTGTAGGTATAAAATGAGAGCATTAGATGGAATTGACATGAGAATTAGATAGTGATGGAGATTATATATATATATATTCTTAATCTTGTCAATATTCTCTAACAAACATGCACTATTTAATTAATATGTCGTCTTGTAGGATTGATGTTCTTCTATGAATTCGTAGCTCATGATCTTAATGTTTTGAATAATATTATTTAACCCCACTAGATTTATAATCCCAATTTATGTGATATTAAATGATATGTTAAATGAAATAAGTCATTTAATTACACATTTCGTTTAACATATCATTTAATGTCACATAGACTATAGTTGTAACTTTAATGGTGCTAAGTAACATTATTTTAATATTTTTCAAAAAAAAACCACTATTCGAAAATTTATTTTCCCCAAAAAACTCATTTTAATGATTGTCAAACGGGACTTAATGTTATCTGTAATATAGACTCATTTTCTTGGAATAGTTTTGTCAGGTGTTTTTAACATCTTGTATGAAATATTAAAGTCCCGTTCGATAGGGATTAAAATTCAATTAAAATTGAAAATACGATCGTTACTGGTCCCTAAATTGTGGCCAAAAACTAATTGTATGACAATATTGATTATTTTTTAACCGAACAAATCATTCAAGATATCAAAAAATTCAGGCTACATCGCATCTTTTGAGTACAAATGTCAGTGGTCCCTCGTATAAATTCATCATCACTATTGATAGTGCCATCCTCTCACTTTACTAATTATCTAGAAGTATGCAGTGTCTGTGTATCAATAAATATACATGAATTTTCAGGTAAATATCCTCCTTTAATTCAAAACATTTTTTTCCTCAAACTCATTTGAACCACATATTTCATAGGACCCGTTGACGAGTTGAGCTCCGAAGTCATTAAGGTCAGTGTGAATACCCGCGATAGAAGATGAGTTCGACTATCCAATAAATGGTCGAGGTCAAGTCGGATTATTACACGTGATAAGTACGTGGTAATGGGAGTTCGGCGATATGAAGTCAACTCGAATGGATAACGTGTCCGAGAAGTCTGTGTAGTCTTTTAATGGCAAGAGAATCTTAATGATAAAAAAAAATCGCTTACAAGATCAATAATTCGGCCATTCAGAGTAGTCCACAATGGATAGTCTTATATCAGCTTCTAGTAATCATGAGTAGATCCTTTTTCCAAGGCATTCATTAATTATTGGAGTCCATGTGCAAAATCTGCTCATCATGAGGATTGCTAGATTGAGCTCGGTAGACAATTGCATCTTTCCACACGTATACTTCTTCAGCTCGAAATTGCAGATGATTAGATAGGAAATTAATGGAGAATGTACTTCATTTCCTATGAGAGAGAGAGAGAGAGCACGAGATATTTCAAATATCTCTTTTGGCAAAAACAAAGAAAAAACACTTGTAGTTGATTCTCATAATTTACAAGTCATGATCAGTAAGAAATCCTCATTTACATTCTAAGTTGGCTTGCCTTTTGTTCATACGATTTTCGACGTCAACAGCCATGAACCTAAAAATAACAAGCCCGAAGGCAACAAGAAGGGAAAATGGTTCAAACAAAAGAAAGACAAGAGCAAGTTAAAATGCAACAACTATTATATTTGGCCACTTTGCTCGAGACTGTCCTGAGCCAAAGAATGTGACTCTTGTAAATACATCTATTACTGTTGTTTAGCAC
>CAIGRF010220607.1:0-10105 GCA_903798235.1 Fraxinus ornus
TAACAAAACATGTCAAGATGAAAAAGATGAAATTTTATTTTCGGTTGTTACAATCCTCTCTACTTAAAATAATTTCGTCCTCGAAACTCAATTTACTTAATTAAGGAGATCTGGGTACTTAGCTAAAACATCATCTTCTCTATACCATGTAGCCTCATCTCTCCCATGTCTACCCCATTGAACATTGACTAATGGCGCTTCTCGATTTCTCAAAACGTGTACTTTCATCTCTAAAACCATTACAGGCATATATTCATAAGTCATATCATTCTGCACATCCAACGATTGAACATTAACCATGTGACTTGGATCGTAGATGTACTTTCTCAACATAGAAACGTGAAATACATCATGCATTGTCGATAGCTCAGGTGGCAGTGCCAAACGATATGCTACATTTCCAACCTTCTCAAGGATCTCAAATGGGCCGATAAATCTTGGTTTCAACTTCTCTTTCTTTCCAAATCGTTGTATCCCTTTTATCGGGGCAACCTTGAGAAATATTTTCTCTCCAACCTCAAATTCTAGTTCTTTTCTTCTATTATCGCCGTAACTCTTTTTGGCGATCTTATTCCTCATTATGATCATATCAATAGCCTCCACAGTCTTCTCACTAAGTTCTGAACCCAAAATTATCCTCTCACCAACCTCATCCCAATATATTGGTAAACTACATCTTCGGCCATACAATGCCTCATACGGTGTCATACCGATAGTAGCTTGAAAACTATTATTGTATGCAAACTCAACCAACGGCAAATGATTTTCCCATTTACCACCCAAGTCTAGTACATATGCTCTCAACGTATCATCTAGTACTTTGATAGTTCGTTCTGACTGTTCATCAATCTGAGGATGATATGCAGTACTGGTTCCCATAGCTGTCTGAAGACTCCAAAATTTTTAAGTGAATCTTGGGTCTCTGCCCGACACAGATGTTGGTACCCCATGAAGTCGAATGATTTCTCTAACATATAATTATGCAAATTGTTCCAGACTGAAAGTCATACAAACCGGTAGAAAGTGGGCATATTTTGTAAGTCGGTCTACTATGACCCAAATGGCATCGTGACCTTTCACCGACCTAGGAAAACCTACTACAAAATCCAGTGTAATCTTTTCCCACTTTCATTCTGGTAGTCCATTGGATTTAATAGCCCTGATGGTCTATGATGCTCTGCTTTCACCTGCCGACAAACTATACAATTCGACACAAACAAAGCTATTCTTCCTTTCCTATTCATCCACCAAAAAACATTACGTAAGTCTTTGCACATTTTTGTGGAGCCATGCGGTATAAGGAGCGGAATGAGCCTCACCCATGATCTCATTTCTTAGTCCTTCGTCCTTAGGTACACATGGTCGGTCTTTAAACATAAGTCCCTTATCACTACTTATCTCAAATCCTTTCATTTTCTCGATTCCAATATCAGCCCTGATCTTTTCCAAGAAAGAGTCGTCTTTTAGGCTGATATAATCCTATCTCTAGGGTTGATTTTAGAACTAAACTTGTTAACTTACCTAACATTCGAGCTGGTAGTGTTAGCATTTCTACTCTCAAACTTTCAAAGTCTTTGATTAACTGGTTTCGCAATGTACATAGTGCTGATAAATGACCCAAATTCTTCCTACTCGGAGCATCCACTACTACATTAGCTTTACCTTGATGGTAAAGGATGGTACAATCATAATCTTTTACTAACTGCAAGCATCATCGTTGTCTCATATTTAATTCTTTCTGAGGTAAAGAAGTACTTGAGGCTCTTATGGTCACTGTAAACTTCACACTTGCTTCCATACAAGTAATGGCCCTAGATCTTGAGAGCATAAACTTCCACTGCAAGTTCTAGATCATGCGTTGGATAATTGTTTTTATTGCTGCTTTAGTTATCTTGATGCATAAGCTATCATCCTTCCATGTTGCATCAAAACACAACCTAAACCTAGATTAGACGCATCACTATAGATGACAAATCCCTCCGATTCCTCTGGAATTGCTAACACTGGAACGGATACTAATCTATCTTTCAATTATTGGAAGCTCTGTTCACATTTTTCAGACCATATAAACTCCACACCCTTTTGAGTTAGTTGTGTTAAGGGACCTCTATCTTAAAGAAACTTTCAATAAATCTTCGATAATATCCAGGCAAACCTAGAAAGCTCCTTACATCTCTAACATTCGCAGGTCATTGTTCCATCCTTCTTTTCACAAAAAATACCGAAGCTCCCCATGGAGACACGTTTGGTCTAATAAAACCATTATTTAGTAGTTTCTCCAACTGTATTTTTAACTCCCGTAGTTTTTTTGGTGTCATCCAATATGGAGCTTTAGACACTGGTGCAGCTCCAAGTACTAAATATATTGTAAACTCCACTTGTCTATCAATTAGGGTAACCGTATTTTCAAAGATTGATTTGAGGTTAGGCTATCATCAACTAAATATCAAGCCAAGTGGTACACCTAAGACGACATTTAGAACTTGCTATGGACATTACGAATTTACAGCTATTCCATTTGGACATGCTAATGCTCCTGCAGTATTTATGGATTTGAATAATAGAGTATTTCATCAGTACTTAGATCAATTTGTTATTGTCTTCATCGAAATGCTCCTGCAGTATTTATGGATTTGATTAATAGGGTATTTCATTAGTATTTGGAAAATTTCATTATTTTGTTTATTGATGACATACAGGTGCATTCGAGAGATTCTCAGTAGCATGAAAATCATTTGAGGACCGTTTTGGGAACTTTACATAAAGAAAAATTGTACGCCTAATTCGAGAAGTGTGAGTTTTGGCTAGATCGAATAGGATTTTCGGGACACATTGTGACAGCTAAGGGTATAGAGGTAGATCCGAGTAAGGTTGAAGTTGTTACTGACTGGCAAAGACCTGCGAATGTTAGAGATGTAAGGAGCTTTCTAAGTTTGGCTGGAAATTATCAAAGATTTATAGAAAGCTTATCTAAGATGGTGGGTCCTTTGACACAACTAACTCGAAAGGGTGTGAAGTTTATATGGTCCTAAAAATGTGAACAGAGCTTACAAGAATTGAAAGATAGATTAGTATCCGCTCCAGTATTAGCAATTCCAGAGAAATCGAAGGGATTTGTTATCTATAGTGATGCGTCTAAGTTAGGTTTGGGTTTTGTTTTGATACAACATGGAAGGGTGACAGCTTATGCATCAAGACAATTAAAGCAGCATGAAAAAAATTATCTGACGTACGATCTAGAACTTACAGCTGTAGTTTATGCTCTCAAGGTCTAGCTCCATTACTTGTATGGAAGCTAGTGTGAAGTTTACAGTGACCATAAGAGCCTCAAGTACTTTTTTACCCAGAAAGAATTAAATATGAGACAACAACGATGGTTAGAGTTAGTAAAAGATTATGATTTTACCATCCAGGTAAAGCTAATATAGTAGTCGATGCTCTGAGTAGGAAGAATTTGGGTCATTTATCCGCACTAAGTACATTGCAAAACCTGTTAATCAAAGACTTTGAAAGTTTGAGAGTAGAAGTACTAACACTACCAGCTCGAATGTCAGGTAAGTTAACAAGTTTGGCTCTAAAATCAACCTCCAGGGATAGGATTATAGCAGCTCAAAAAGATGACCCTTCGTTGGAAAATATCAGGGCCGATGTTGGAATCGAGAAAATGAAGGGATTTGAGATAAGTAGTAATAAGGAACTTATGTTTAAAGGCCAACAGTGTGTACCTAAGAACGAAGGACTAAGAAATGAGATCATGGGTGAGACTCATTCTGCTCCTTATGCCGTACACCCAAGCTCCACAAAAATGTACAAAGACGTAAGCATTAGAGGCCATTAGGGCTATTAAGTCCAATGGACATACCAGAATGGAAGTGGGAAAAGATTACGATAGATTTTGTAGTAGGTTTTACTAGGTTGGTGAAAGGTCACAATGCAATTTGGGTCATTGTAGACCGACTTACAAAATCTATCCACTTTCTACCGGTTGGTATGACTTTAGTCTTAAATAATTTGCACAATTATATGTCGGAGAAATCATTCAACTTCATGGGGTACCAACATCCATTGTGTCAGACAAAGACCCAAGATTCACTTCAAAATCTCAGAGAAGTCTTCAGACAGCTATGGGAGCTAAGTTGTCTTTTAGTACTACATATCACCCTCAGATTGATAAATAGTCAGAACGAACTATCAAAGTACTAGACGATATGTTGAGAGCTTGTATACTAGACTTGGGTAGTAAATGGGAAACTCATTTGCCGTTGGTCGAGTTTGTATACAATAACAAATTTCAAGCTACTATTGGTATGGCACCGTACGAGGCATTGTATGACCGAAGATGTCATTCACAAATATATTGGGATGAGGTTGGCGAGAGGAAAATTTTAGGTCCAAAACTTATTGAGAAGACTGTGGAGGTTATTGATAAGACTAGAATGAGGATTAAGATAGCTCAAGATCGCCAAAAGAGTTACGCGGATAATAGAAGAAAAGAACTAAAATTTGAGGTCGGAGAGAAAGTATTTCTCAAGGTTGCCCTGATAAATAGGATACTACAATTTGGAAAGAAAGGGAAGTTGAAACCAAGATTTATCGGTCCATTTGAGATCCTTGAGAATGTTGAAAACGTAGCATATCGTTTAGAACTGCTACCTGAGCTATCGACAGTGCATGATGTATTTCACGTTTCTATGTTGAAAAAGTACATCCACGATCCAAGTCACGTGGTTAATGTTCAATCGTTGGATGTGTAGAATGATATGACTTATGAATATATGCCTGTAATGGTTTTAGAGATGAAGGTACACGTTTTGAGAAATTGAGAAGCACCATTAGTCAATGTTCAGTGGGGTAGACATGGGAGAGATGAGGCTACATGGTAGAGAGAAGATGATGTTTTAGCTAAGTACCCAGATCTCTGTAATTAAGTAAATCGAATTTCGAGGACGAAATTATTTTAAGTGGGGAGGATTGTAACAACCGAAAATAAATTTTCATCTTTTTCATCTTGAAATGTTTTGTTAATTTTGAGATACTGATGGACTAAATTAAAAATAAGTTTTATGTCGAAATTTTAGTTTTTGGCCAAATAATTAAGTATTCATCTAGCGAGAAATTTCATATCGATATTAGGCTTGTTTCAAAGCTCATATTAAATGGTGAATTTTCGACTCGAGAAAAAGTTATTTCGAATAAGTTTGGCCTAAATTATTGTAGTTCAAATGGAGTCCTATTTTAATTAAAGTCAATCAAACAATTAACTAGTTTTGGCAGGTTGAATTTGATCATTTCCTGCTTGTAGTTTCACTGTTTGACTACGGAAGCATTTGTTAATTTATTCAAATAAAAATAAAATTATGTTAGTAAAATTCAATCTTTATCCAATTTGCAGCCAGTTAGTTTCTTATGATAGACTTCAACTTGTTCTAGGAACTATTTCACTTGATCCTATATTCTAGTTCATGTGAATATTTCAATAAAATTAAGATGCTATTATACATTAATCAAAGCTAATTTATGTTGTTGGGTTGATAAGGATTAATAAGAGTCCTAATCCAATTGGACAACAAATCTTGATTAGTGGGACTTTAGTTTCGACTTTTTATAGAAAGATTGGGTTTATCGCAGCTATCTATTCACTCCATTTAATGACAATTCATCAGTAATATCATAGGCCAACTGATTCTTTTGTGTAGTCATTTTTAATATTCAATTGCAAAGGAATTCGGTTCAACTAGACACTTCCTCATCACCACGAGCTAAGCTAGGATCCCTACATGAAGTTGATCATCATTATATGAATTTAATTTTCATTATACATGTTATTCATTAATTTTGTTCATGAAGTATGTGAAGTGTCTTTAATGTCAAGGAGATTATATGTTTAAAAAGTAATATGTGTTGTTTCCCTAAAGTACAGCTTTCACAAAAGGGAAGTCTAGATATATAGTCTTTCCCATAAACTCCTTTCTTATGAAGGATATGTAGGCCTTGTTCACCTACATGAGCTAATCTCTTGTGCCACTTTAGAGTGGCATCAAGTTCAGCATTGGAAGACTCGGCCATGTAATCAACTACATCACTAGCCTTAACTACATAAATCCCATTTCTTTTAACACTTTTAAACATCACAAGTTATCCTCTCATCGCCAACCTTACCTTGTAAGCCTAAATCATCCAAGTTTCCCATTGAAATCAGGTTCATGTTCAATTCAGGAACGTATCATACCCTTTCAAAGGTAAAGATATACCCATTTTCAAATTTCAACGTGACATTTCCAATGCCTTCAACTCTACGGGCAGTGTTGTTACACATGACTACCTCTCATCCATTAATCTTCTTAAAGGAGCAAACCAACTCCTTTTAGGAGTCATGTGGAAGGTGCAACCAGAACCCAATATCTATTCTTAGATCCGATTACCTTCATTGACAACATTGGTAGAATTACAATCAGATGAAGGTTCAGTCACCACATAGACATCACAGTATTAGAATCAATATGTTCCACTATATTTCCTTCATTAATTTCTCTTCCTTTCTGTTCATTTTTCTTTTTATAACAATCTTTTATAAAGTGTTCAGTTTTCCCACACCCACACCCACATCATTTCTTATTTCTAGTCTTTAACCTAGACCTATCCCTACCCTTAAACTTCTTTTTATTATTGTTTTCTAATTATTAAAACCTTCCTGGTTTCTTCTAATCCTGTATTGGGTCCTTTCTCTAACAAAAAGAGTCACAGGCCCACCATTCCCCATCTCAGACCTGAGTTCAAGCTTTTTACTTCTCAAGGATTTTATAACTATCTCAAGTATAAGGTTATCTCTACCATATTTTATAGCAGCATTAACCTCTCTATAGGTATCAGGAATGACATTCAATAACACAAGAGCCTTATACTCATCAGAGACTTTATCACCAGCATTGGTCATATCTTGAACCAAATTATTAAATGTATCAAGATTGTCTTCTATATCCTTAGAGGTGTTAACCTAAAGTTAAAGAACATCTCCAACAGAAACAACAGAAACAACTTATTGGGTAAGGACTTAACTAGGTAAAGCTTCTCTAACTCATCCCATAAGGCCTTAACATTCTCTTGCTTTCCTACTTTCCTCAAAACTTGATCAGACAAATGCAAAATAATAAAATTATATGCTAGTTCATCAACTTCACTTATTTGATCAGGTGTCGTAGTTTTAGGAAAATTTTGTGTTATTGCCTTAGAAATCTTTTGTTGAACTAAAACACATTTCATCTTTTGTTTCCAAATGGAAAAATCCCATTTTCCATCAAAAACACCAAATTCAAAAGTATTTGTCATATTTTATTATTCACAAATAACACAAAGTATTTCAAAACTTTAAAACTATGATAGTTGATACACTTAAGAAAAATAGTAGATTGATCTACACAAAAGAGAAAAGGAAATAGGTCACAGAGAATAAGTAGTAATCAAATATCACAGTTATTCTAAGTTTACAAAAGAATTCAAACAAATAACACAATTCAGAATTAAGAAAGTAAAAAATAGAAGACAAGTTGAACAATATGTCAAAAAACTAGAATGAGGTGAACTGCAGTCACCCTAATAATGATCAAATTCACTAGGATTCCATGAGACTCTTGTTCTCAGGTCAAGGCACAATTTGATCACAAAGGGTGATAGCACAAAAATGCATAGTAGGAATGAATATGGAGACACAGGTGTGGGGAATTTCAGTGTAAGAAAACACAAACCAGAGGGGTGGTTCAAGATTAACCACCAAAAAATAAGCCAGAGTGCAATAAAGAGGATCGAAGGTCAAAACAGAAGGATGGTGTTCCACCAGATAACCACAAAAGGAGATCAAGAACCAAGGAAATCCCTATATATAGGGTATCTTGTTCAAACGAAACAAGAAAGAATGAACACCAAATACCTCTCATAACCAAGATTCTAGATCAACACTCTCAAACCCCAAATCGAAAAAAACTAAGAACTAGGGTTTCCAGATTTTCAGGCGATCGAAGACTGAAAATTAATTTTCCAGCCTCCAAAACTCGATCAAAGACTCAAAAATAGCCTAGAGAGGCTCTGATACCATTGTTATACAAAACTCTAATTGAATATTACAGATTGAAGAAACTTAAAACTTGAAACCCTATTACAAAAGTTTATCTCCACAATAAGGCTCAGAATAAAGTACCCTTAACATTCAACACCTGGAAGCCTTGATTCTCCGAAGAACCCTCACGATACACAGTAAACATGAAGTTTCGTCTATGGACCAAAATCTCTCAACGCTACCAACAACAACACCTTATCTTTTCACCTTATTTTACACAGAAATCTCACTCAAGAAATAGATTCAAGAGATCTTCACAACAAAAGAAGAAGATGAAAAGAGAGAACATAGAAGTCTCCTGAAACCCTCGAGAGAACAAAAAGAGAAAAGGAAGAATCAATTAGGAAACCATCTGAATCCTACCAAAATATCAAGGCATCGAGATTGGTAGTAGCTCATCTAACGGCCCAGAGAAACTAACACTTTCAATAATGGAAGAAGAACTAAAGTTGCATCAGCCAAACACATTTTTCCTTACTGGATCGGGTATTGGGCTTGGGCTTCACTGGGCTCACTTTAGCAGAATAAGTAATAAGAAATGGGCCAAAGGCCATATCATCATTGTCTAAAGTGGACTGGGATTGCATCACAGCCTCACAATGTCTTGTATTAATTTGAAGCTTACAATCTTATTCTCACCTACTTCGTTCAAATATAATGGAGATCGACATTTTCAACCATAGAATGTCGATCCATATAATGCCTTGAATGGGGGAATTTGTATAGAAGTATGATGACTATTGTTGTAGGAGAATTTAATCCATGGCAAGTAGTGATCCCAATTCTGCGGAAACTCTAATATACATGCACGAAGCATATCTTCCCAAGTTTGAAATGTGCTTTTAATTGCCCATCCGTTGGAGGGTGAAAAGCCATGCTAAAGTTCAATTTGATTCCCAATACACCATGTAATTCTTTTGAAATCGTAACAAGAAGCTAGGATCATGATCTGATGTAATGGAGGTAAGCACTCCATGGAGTCTTACTGTAACACCCCAAAATTTATCGACTTAAATTTTGAGGTGTTACCGATATCATTTCATAATGCAGAATTATTTAAGTAAAAATTTGAAACTTTAATTTATTTGAAATATCAAACACCAATTTAAATAAACACGTGATCTTGAAATCTAGAACATATAAGAGAAATGAATAAAAACATACAAAACGTCTAACGAAAATTTATTGTCAAATGTATTCTTAAAATTTTACTTGGCAACCCGCACACCGCTCAGCCACCATCCACGTTGACCGATCTGGCCTGAAAATATTGAATTTTGAAAGAATAAGTAATTTTAAACTCAGTATGATACGAACATTCAAAACAGTATAATGACTTTTTAAACAGAAATCTATAATATTCCATACCATCATTTCATCAAGAGTAATCGGAGATCAATCGAAAGCTCTAGCATTTGAGAAAATTCGAAGGGGATCTCACATTTCATTTCATTTCATCAAGACCCGCATATCAATTAGCATTTCATGAGATAGATTTCATAAAAAGAAATTATAATATTGCAAGAACATAGTATCCTACCTCGATTGATAAAAATAATTTTTGTATATATATATATAGGACGGATCCCTATTGGAAGAGAAAAAAGTCTGTGCTAATTTCGAAGGTCAAAATAATTATATCAATTTATGCAATAAATCATAATCATCCCACCACAATAGTGAACGTGGGAAAAATTTACATGTGATTGAGTTTTCTATCGTATTCAAACAACTTGTTTCTAGCCCAAATAGCAGGGAAATCATTACACTGACAAAAAAGGGATTGGAAGGGAAGAAAACCGTGTCCAAGGTGATATGATTTGATTGCACAATTCAAGTATACTACAAGTCAAATCTTATGGGAAATGGGTGGCAATCAAGTCATGATTTGTGTAAGAACATAAAAAAAAGATCATATATCTTTCTATCAAAAGACAAATGTGGAGCTACCCCTTTTGAATTCCAATATTTTATTTAAAAGTAAAACTAATTTAC
>CAIGRF010220733.1:0-10598 GCA_903798235.1 Fraxinus ornus
TATAAGGGGTGCTCGAACCCTGATGAACTTGGACATAACCAGCGGTTTACCTTCGCTGTTACTGAGGGACCGTTGGCTGGTAATCTAGGAAATTAGTATGTCTAAGCTGGGATACCTGGGTACCAAATAAAAAAATAAAAAAAAAATACTATAAGCAATTCTTTCCCTTTTTTGACCAGTAACTAAAATTGTGGAGGCTCAATTGAAACGGATGTAATTAATTGAAAATGCTGAACAAAAGGGAATTATACATATATGGTTTTAATTCAAAATAATCAAGGAGAGGTCGTCTTTGATGGAGAAGAAATGTCAGCCGATGGCACTCCAATTCGTGGGAAGCCAAGTGTGGGTTGGAAGGGAAATGGAGGGAGAGGAACAAATGGAATTGACGGCGAGGGTGGTGGTGGATATGGAGTTGAACCTGGTATTAATGGTGGTAGGTTGAAAGATGGTGTGAAGGTGTAAGGGTAATTGGAGGAAATATTGAAGGATGCAACGACGGGAAAATTGGTGGAAGAATCAAAGGTCGGGTTAAAATTGGTTCGGAGGAAGTATGTAAGGTGGTGGCATATTTTTTCATGAACGTATTTGCAACATGCAATGCGGTGACATTTGATATTCTATAACCTAGTAGATGCAGGTATGATCACCTTGTTGAGATGAAAGTCAATAAAAGGACTTCTTGCTTGAAAATTGATTATGATGTAGGTGATAATATGGCCCCAGTAAAGAAAACGAACGTCAATTCACTTATGTTTTATGTGGAACTAAAATAGGAGGATCCCTGGATTACGATATATGGACTACGTGTTGAAATAATGAATGAGTACAACCAATATGTAGATGAATTGGAGCAATATATACATGGTCCAAAGTCACCATTTTGTCTTGAATTGGAACCTCAACAAATGTATCTTTCTCTGCAACCTTCAGCTATAGTAGCTCCGACGGTGCAAAACTTTGCATCAACAATGGAGATAACAAAACAACCACCAGTTGATGAGGATTTTGATGAGAATACCGTTGAGTTATCTAAAGTTGGCATTGAATGTGTTGCCGAAAGTCAGATATTCGGGGATAAGAAGTTGGTGTCTATGCAGACATTTGCAATAAAATGAATATTGGAATGTAACATATTTCGTGTAGACGTTGATAACTATTATTTGTTTTCATGTATGTTTATTGAATATCATCTAATGGTAAATATGCTTGCTGATATTTGGATAATACTATCAATTCTCTTGAATATTGTGTTGCATCACACTGTTAGTTTATGCATATTCCCTTAGTTAATTATTGGAGTAGATGAGTTTGTCCAATGATTATTTCTGATTAATTTCCTATTCAAAGACTGAGTTAAGAACAGATCGAAGAAGGCTATCAAGTTGAGTAGAGGGATGTGTTGAAGGGAGCAAAAGTATTGAAATGAAGGATAGATGAGTTTGTTCAACAACTTGTATTATAGGTAGGTCTATTCGACGTGTTGATTTGTAATGCGTACACCAACATTTTTAGTGATTGGGCCAATTAAGAAAATGGAATTTCCTAAAATGTCATTCAAGCTTTTTGGTTAGTTTTGGCAATATTTTATCTCACATGCAGCTCACCTCATGTGAGATAAAATTCAAATTCCTGTGTAAATTCTGTGATTTTTTTTTTTTTTTTTTTCTGTACTTAGAGGAATGAAAAACTCAATACTACACAAAAAAAAAAAAAGGACTGAGTATGGGGCCTGGGCTCAATGTTCAGTGCAGGCATTTGCCTGCACTGGACTGTGAGTGGCTCCGCCCCTACATGTATGTTTATTGAATATCATCTAATGGTAAATATGCTTGCTGATATTTGGATAATACTATCAATTCTCTTGAATATTGTGTTGCATCACACTGTTATCTGTTTAGTTTATGCATATTCCCTTAGTTAATTATTGGAGTAGATGAGTTTGTCCAATGATTATTTCTGATTAATTTCCTATTCAAAGACTGAGTTAAGAACAAATCGAAGAAGGCTATCAAGTTGAGTAGAGGGATGTGTTGAAGGGAGCAAAAGTATTGAAATGAAGGATAGATGAGTTTGTTCAACAACTTGTATTATAGGTGGGTCCATTCGACGTGTTGATTTGTAACGCGTACACCAACATTTTTAGTGATTGGGCCAATTAAGAAAATGGAATTTCCTGAAATGTCATTCAAGCTTTTTGGTTAGTTTTGACAATATTTTATCTCACATGCAGCCACCTCATGTGAGATAAAATTCAAATTCCTGTATAAATTCTGTGATTTTTTTTTTTCTGTACTTAGAGGTTCACTCCTACTTCTTGCACCCATGCTTCAATAGTTGTGCAGTCAAGTGCGACCTTGAAATGATCGCATTAAAGTTTTCTTCCATCAATCAATCTTCTAGTGGATGATACATTCCACAAAATTGATCACATAAATATTAAAATTTTTCTATTCTACCATAAAAGATTCTCCAGAATTTGGTCATAAATCTCACATGGGTGGGCCCATGTGAGTTTTATATTCAAAAAAAAAAATCATCCCCACCCCCTATTGCGAGGGTTCTGGTCCACCCCACTTTCTGTACGTATATCGAAGTTGTAAATATTATTGGAATTGAAAGAAGGTGATCCAAAGAAAAAAAAAAAAAAATGTAACACGTGTCACGCATCGAACGGCTTGATTGCCTGAGAGAAGATTCAGTTCCGTACTGACGTCAGTTATGGCGTTTACTTTTATAACTTGAGGTGCCCAGTGTCCTCCGAAGTTTCAACACTGCGTACGTGTCCACTTTCAATTGGCCAATTCCCGTGTACGCGTTTCAGAGCGTGCAATAAACGTAACCTCCAGATACGGTCAACCCAACACACACAGCAATAGCAGATTCTTGGTGTAACAAAATTTATAAATATTGCCATTTGCTAAGATTTCTTCAACCCTTTTAGTTTTAATCCTTCTTAATTTCATTTGTCAAAAATCCCCAACAACTTTCAATTTCCATCTCAAAGTAAGTTCTTGAATTAATTTTTTCTACTTTGAGATTTTGGGTTCTTGAATTGACTGATTATCTGTTGAAATTGCAGTTATGACACCTGTTGTAATAAGTTTTCTGGAATTTATTGAGAAGATCACCTGAGTTACCCTTTTTCTTGCATATTCGTTTTGGAGTTTAGCAATAGATATTGATCTATCAAATGTTAGTAATATTATGAAATGGTTGCTGATTAGAATTTAATTCTTTGTTAAGGTGAAAATTGTTTCGTTTTTTGATGGCGGTGAAGACGAATGGATTTGTGGAAGGTAGTTTGCCGGAGGAACTGATGAAGCTGCTATTAACTTTGGCTTCGGAATGGGGAGATGTGATTGATTTAAGTAATTTGAAGGTGATTCATTTGAGTGGTGCCATGACTAACGAGATTTATCAAATAAGCTGGCCAACAAAAACGGAAAATTTCCCAAGAACAGTTTTAGTTCGGATTTACGGCGAAGGGGTCGAGCTTTTCTTCAACCGGGATGAGGAAATTCACACTTTTAAATGTATTTCGACTCATGGTCATGGACCCAAGCTTCTTGGTCAGTTCAAGGAGGGGCGAGTCGAGGAGTTCATCCATGCCAGGGTATGCGAAAATTAAACTCTTTTTCTTTTGATTGTAAATTTTCAGGTTTTTCATTAGTTTGTGCTGATCCAATGGTTATAAAGTTAAAACAAGTTGAAGATATTTCTGCTAGCAGATGTTGTCTATTAGACTTATCTTTTTCAGATTGATAATAATGTTAAAAGATGTCGCATTTATCATGATTTTGAAGAGACGCGCAGAAAATTTATCATTTCGTTTCTTTTGCCACGGATGCCACCTGCTTTTGGCTTTACAGACACTCTCAGCTGCTGACCTTCGCGACCCTGAAATCTCTGCTCTGATAGCAGCTAAAATGAAGGAATTTCATCATCTTGATATGCCAGGATCGAAGAATGTAATCTTGTGGGACAGAATGAGGTGCCAACCTGCTCTACCGAGAAAGTAACGAGTTTGAGTTTGAGTAAGAAGATTTAATGTTATCGATTGACTGTTTGTCTTCTGCAGAAATTGGCTTAGCGAGGCCAAGAGTTTGTGCTCCCCGGAACATGTGAAGGAATTTCGCTTGGATAACTTAGAAGTGGAGATCAACTTATTGGAAAAGGCACTATCAGGACACGACCAGAAAATTGGTTTTTGCCACAATGATCTGCAGTACGGTAACATAATGATTGATGACAAGGCAAAATCCGTCACTCTAATAGTAAGTTCTGCTTCGATCCTTTATAAGTATTTGGTAGAAATGATGAAATAATTATATTTATTCAGATGAGGAAAACCGTGTTTTAAACTTCTTATGATCTTTTTTGTTTTCCCTTTTTCTTACAGGATTATGAGTATGCTAGTTACAATCCTATTGCCTACGATCTTGCGAATCACTTCTGCGAGATGGCAGCAAATTATCACACTGAGACGCCTCATATCTTGGATTATAGCAAATATCCCGGTCAGTAATTGCCACTCCCTCTATTAGAATTTGTTTTCAAGTTTGTGGTTTGAAGTTCTTTATCTTCTTGTTCCATATGTCTAAATGGAGCAGGATTAAGCAGTATAACTCAACGATGATCGTTTAACTTTTCTGTTTGGCTTTGGCAACAGATCTAGAGGAGCGCCAAAGATTCATATGTGAATACCTCGGATCTTCAGGTTTGTTCTCTACTTTCTTAGTTGTTTGGAATTGTACCTGATATTTGGTTCATAAGTTTATTTTTGAATATGTCTGATGCTCGAAGACAAATACTAACACTTAATCTACGAGGCATAGATGTCCTACGATTGGACTCCTACACTCCAATACACGTGGTCGTGGTGGGTTCCTTATTTAGTATCTATTTTTTAAATTTCGACTAAATATGATCGAAGTTCCACACTTCCCTGTCTGCTTATAGTGACCTTTAAATGGCAGAAAGGCCAATTGTCCAACCTGGTCACTGTCTCTTTTATTGCCTTACATTTCTTGTTTGGTCTGTAGGGGCAAAAATTGCTGCCTCAGGGACCAGATATGAAGACTAATTCACGTTAATCCGAAGTTACTTTATCCTTGTCAAATTCTTGGCAACTCAACTAACGTTCTTGATTGGCTGAAAATGACCCCTTAAAGTTGAATGAGATGAATGAGATATTTGTTCAATGATCTTTGTTGATATTTTCTTGAATTAAACTCTAATCCCTTTTTATGAGGGTTATGTAAATAGAGAAACAGGTAAAGCAAATATAGATTTATAGTCATCTACAATATGAGAATTACATCTACTTGTCAATGCAGATTTTCACTATAATGGAGAATAAAGAACAAGATTTTTCGGATGCCCCCTAAAAATTCTTGATATATTTATAATATTAGAGCTGCAATATGATCAAGGTCGAGGGAACAAGTGTACAGTGTAATTAGGTTCCACACAATCCAACATATGAGTTAACTTTTTCTATTAATGCATGCAGGTTATCAACCCAGTGACACTGAAGTAAAGCAGCTCACAGACGATACAGAAAAGTTCACTCTGGCAAACCATATATTCTGGGGATTGTGGGGGTTAATCTCGGTACGTTTTTCATTTATTTCCTTATGTTCTTTTTACGCTTAAATAAGTACGGAGTTAATACGTGTGCCAAATTTCGGCCCTTGCAGGCATATGTGAATCATATCGACTTCGATTATATGGAATATGCAAGGCAAAGGTTTCAACAGTACTGGTTGAGAAAGCTTGAGATCTTGAATGAGTGAGGAGACTCCCACTCCCTTGATGGTGATAATGTTTGTGTAGAAAAATATAGAGAATCTGAAATACCCAAATTATGTATAGAAATTTAATTTCTTCTGGTAAAAATGTTCATTAGTGTGTTGTTTTTGCATTGATGTAATGTGTAAACTATATAAAGCCCTATTCCCTGCATAATTAGCAATGAAGTTTATGAATAAAATCTATGATGCTAAAGTTCTTGATTTGGTTGAGATTTATATTTGATGATCAAGAATGAAAGGTCTTAAAAGTGGGATTTTGTGATGAGTGATGGGGATCTTTTTCCTTCTTGGGATGTAGTCAACGAAAATGTTTTTTTTTATTCCAGGGTGTGTGATCCAACACCCCACCAAAAAAAAAAAAAAATGAAAAATGAAAAATCCAAGAAAGCTTTATTGCTTATCTTTGTAAGGAAAATTATGTTAATTCGAAGACACGTAATATGTATGCTTTATTTTGTTCCCAATATGTATTGGAAATCATTCTTTGTGGAAAGCCACCTCAAGATTCACTATCCATTAAGCCCTTCTTTGGTGTCCATTGTTTTAAGGATCAAGCTACGTGTGCATAATTTTTTACATAATCTTTTACCGAATCGACAAGTAGCGGCCCCCTATTGAGGGGCACCTGTGGGATCCAAATAGGGGCTAAATAAAACAAGAAATAATCGTATCCACTGAAAAACCTATCACCACCTATATTTATACAATGTAATTTGGATAAATGGAGGACCGATCGACCTGAGTTTTTACAAGCATTGGTGGATTTTAGATGTTATATTTCTTGAATACGCATTTAGTTGAACTTTGGAGTGTGCTTACCATTCCTGATTTATTTGTTGGTTTTAAACTAAAATAATAGAATAACGATCATTTTACTCAAAATTTGAATTTTTCAACCGTCAAATCGACAGTTCACCACAAAAAGGACTTTAGGCGCAAACTTCTGAAATGTTTGATATCCTAGTTGCTATAAATAAAGATTCAGGGCCTTTTCCTCATAAGGTTGAAAGGTCCACGACCCCAAGTGCTATTTACCCAAAATATTATCACCATCCCATCAGTTTCCCTTGTTCTGCTACAAGCCCGAAGAACCAATCAAAAAACCACAAGTTCCGACAGCATCTAGGGTTCATCGAACAGTTGAACAGATCTTCAAGTTTTCACGTGGTGCACAAATGAAACAATTTTCATGCCTTAGCCGCACCGCAAGCAACTGGGCATGAGAAATATAAATAAGGAAAATGATATATGTACATTATGGGGTACATCAAGGTGTCCATAATGGACACCTTGCACCCCCCCTATTGGATGGAGTGCCGGTCCCACCACAAGAACAACCCTATAAATAAAGGCTTCCCTTTAGTGTTTTATTTATCTCAATTGTAAGATAGTCATGGTATATAGTGGGATGAGACTTGGGGACTCTTTGTTGTTTTACCTGGTCCAGTATTAATATTTTGTGTGTGCTTGGAGATTTGGGGTGTGTGAGGATTCTATATGATTATATAATTTTTCATATAGTAGAATATTTCTATCTTTGACAGAGTATTTTTCTCCAATTTGAGAGTTTTCCATGTAAATCTTTGTAATGTTATTTTCACATATTTTTATATTTTTCTGGCCTGAGTATATATCTTCTGAAAAAGAATCCTGTGGACAAATCGAAAAATTGGTCATACAGTATTTGTCGCCTTGCATAGTGATTCTCCCTCAATGATTTATGCAATCTCACTTACTTCTTAGGCACGATGCAAAAGAAATAACCAAACCACTTGCTCCCATCGAGTCCCTGCACCTTAATGATGTAGCGCCGCCATTGACTCCACTCTATGTTGTTGGCTTCATGCAATACCTTTTGCTGACTCGACTAGGTATCTCATTTGCCATCAACAAAGAATTAATTTGCTTGTACAATGATGGTTGACAATGTTTGTTGATAATGTGAGATTCAGCCCCGTTTGACACCCATTAATTTTTCATTTTCATTTTCATTTCAACAACACATTCTCCTAATAAAATAATATCACACACAAATAAAAAACTTTTCAACATTTTTCACCACACATTCTTACATCAATCACTATTCCAAAATTTCTATTCTCCTCAAAATGGATTTCAAACATGGGCTTAATTAGTTGGTCCTTTAAGAAACAAATGACTATCACTCGATCCTCCATAGGGGCAGAATATCATGCCACTAGGAGTGGGCATGGATTGGGTTGGGTTGGGTCGATTTTTGCCCCAACCCAACCCAACACAACCCAATCAAGTGTCGATCGGATTGGGTTGGGTTGGTCGGTTTTGGAGTAATGGCAAAAGACAAATAAACAAAGAATAAAATAGGAAAAATTAGTAAATATGGCCGGTTCACAGTGGAAGATTAACAAAGTAAATTTCCATCATTCACTTTAAAAAAAGATTGACATTTTCATCATTGGAATTCACAGCAGAAGAAAATCCTAAGGGGATGACTTGTTACCTCAATCTTTTTAAGCTCAGCCTCTAGACTTGCTTTCTTGATGTTCTCCCAAGTCCCAGGCCCCAGTGGAAGATATATTTTTCTGAACTCTGGAAATAATTTCAGCGTACATTTAATTTAATAAAGTGCATACATAAATTATGTAGCCATTATATGCTCATCTAACAAGAAGCAAAGATATATAACAGATTGCAGTCAACAATGAACAAACTAAACCTTATTTAATTCTCTGTAAATTTTGGGTCAGCTAACAAATTTGGGCATTGCGAAATAAAATAATAGTCACCGAGTCTAATCAAAATGTAATTCATTTCAAGTCTTAGCACAAATTATTCAGGTTTTCCTTGTTAACCTGTAACCCGACCCAACCACTCAACCCAAAAATCGAAACCCACCAAAAAATGATAAAAAATCAACCCAACCCGGTCGGGTTGGGTTGGGTCGGACGATTTCGTTGGGTTGGATTGGGTTTTGCCCACCCCTACATGTCACTGCGTCCACAGCAGCAAAAATGAATTGGATTAAGAACCTTATGTTGGGAAAAATGGGTGATCTGTGTTTAGATATTTATCAATTATCATAATCAATTAAAATAACATAAATATATTTTTCAACAATAACATAAGAAGAGAATTAGAAAGTACGTCTTAAGAAGTCAAGTCAAAAACGCTGTCCTAAAGTCGTGTTGTCCCCCCTTCGTGCGAGTACTTTCGACACTACACAACTCCAAGATAAAACCCACGTGGCTTACAGTCGGTTCTCCCTCAATGGGCATGATCACAGGGAGATGACAAACAAGCCTTTATCGAATTGCCATAAATATAGAATTATAGTATGAAAATGTATATAGGAGAATAATGCTTTTAACTTGTGTTTTCAAGCATATATCAAGTTATGAAAATCACTCTCTTTTTATAGTGAAAATTCAACCTCTACATTAATCCTCTCAAATATAAGTTACACACTTACACTATAACATTAAGGTGTTTTTAATTTTGTTAAAACTGAAAATCAAAATTAAAAACTAAAACTTAAATTGTTTTAATTTTGAAAGGTTGTAACTTCATTTCTTATGTGATAACATTGGCACCACATACTTGTACGCCAACCGTGTCTTCCTTTCTCGCATGAACCATATTGCCATCGACTTTCATTTTGTGCAAGGTCAAGTTGCTAATCATCAATTGCACGTCTCTCATGTTCATTGTTATCAATAAATATTCATAAAGGAATAACAATGAGCACGTATCCCCATTAAGTAAACTGTATCNTGTCTTCCTTTCTCGCATGAACCATATTGCCATCGACTTTCATTTTGTGCAAGGTCAAGTTGCTAATCATCAATTGCACGTCTCTCATGTTCATTGTTATCAATAAATATTCATAAAGGAATAACAATGAGCACGTATCCCCATTAAGTAAACTGTATCAAGATCAATTAAACCATACACGGGTCTTAAATATCATTGGCGAGTGTTTATAATGCAAGTTCCTGCAATCTAGTTTTAGATAAGAAACGACTAACTAAATGAAAACTGCGCTCATCAGTTATTCCACACCAGCAAAATTCGTTATCAAAGCACATGTGAATGAGAATGGAAAGCATTACTTCACAACCAAATGAGGGACACATGGATTAACAAATAAAATGTGAATGGATAGCAGATTTAGTTATAAGTCAACCAATCAATAGCTAGCATGTATCATCAATGGAAAAGATCCATTTACCCCAAGGCAAAATCAGAAATCTATAAATAAGCATAGCTGGGGTGAGAAAAGGCATGCAAAATTTCAATATGTTTCTTCCAAATAGTCATTTCCCATGTTGCTTATGTTTGAGATTTAAAAGTTAAGTAGGGAAAGTCCTGCCTAAGTGTGAGAAATTTGTTGATCAATATTTTATGGTCAACATTCATACCAGTCAACATTCATACTACTGATCAACTCGTAGACTCCTTGGCAAATCCATTATCTAACCAAAAATTCCTTTGTCATCATTCCAAGATCAGCCTACTTTACTGAAGGTTAATCTTGCAGGGACATGATAGAACTGCATTTTTAGAATCGATTAACTGAATAATCTTTGTAGTTTATTTCCATCTTTTGTATTTATTCTTTTCCTTTTTTATGGCTATAAGCATGGGAACTTCCAATGATCACTACATTGTAAATTCTATATATTGTAATCCTCTTTCATGCCATATATAAATCTGATGGTTAGTTTATGAAATCATTATTAAAAGTGTTAAACAATTCAAAGAAAAGAAAGAGAAAAGAGATGCTAGGGTTTCATTAATTCTGCA
>CAIGRF010220814.1:0-10422 GCA_903798235.1 Fraxinus ornus
TGAGGTTTGTGACATGCGTTGCCCTTTTGGGTTTGGGCTGAAAATTTTTCCCGTTCCATACAACTAAGGCACTATTTAATTTGGACATATGATTTTTGATTTCCTTATTTTCCTTAACAATTAGGGTGATCATAATCTCAAATTTTTGATTGGCTTTACTTTGTACCTCAATGAATGCACGTAGGGTATCTTCTAAAGAATTCCTAAAGATTGTGGGCTAGTATAAAGGTGCGTTAAAAACTATGGGTGGTTGGGTAGGTTGCTGGTAATAGTTGTGAATATTATTTTTCTTTTATGAACTAACTACCTAAAACTAATGGAAAGTATAAGAAGATTGCAAACACTGATTGATAGAAGATTCANAAGTATAAAAAAAATTGCAAACAATGGATAATTAGAGAAACAGATATGTGATGAATATTAGGGTAAAACAATCTCATCTATTGATCACCTTTATTCTTAATTCAAGATTCATAACCTAATGTAGTGTTCGATCAAATTTTTCTATGGTATTCAATTTACCTCTCTCGAGTTCTCATTGAGCCTATGTAACTAATACAATTTTATATCTCTATGTGAATTACCCTTAGTTAAACGGAATATAGTTCTAAGAATTCCTATTACGATCGCAATAATTAATATATGTATCTCTACATGTTATACTACTTTACCGAATTTTATTAGACGGTTTAAATCTCAAACTCACCTCTCGATTTGTAAGAAACTCAAGTAATTATCAAATTATTGGACAGATAATTCAAAGCATTAAGCTCATAACAAAATCAACACATAAAAAAATATACTACAGAAATCTTTGAATAAAAGAATCAAGGATCACAAAGACTACATTGTTTGCCCTAATCTAAAGTTTAGTTACGCATAATGTAAAATGAATAACAAATAAATGTCTTTGAGTACATCAACAGATTAATTGAATAAAAATTAGAAAAGAATCAACTCTTGCACGAAGGTCTTCTTCGGTTTCCAATCTTTGTTTTACACTTGAATCTTGTGATGAATTCTTCTCTTGATTTAACTCATCGATCTATCGTTGTATCTCTCTTTTTTCAATGTGTGAAACCCTCAATTCTGCCTTTTTTTCTTTATTTTTAATTCCCTATACATCCTTGGCCAGATTGGAGTCTTTTCTGGGCTTCTCGGGTCCCAAATAGTAAACCCTATTTTGGCGGTGCAACGCCTACGTGTCGCGATAGGTTGTCCAAGCAACGCCTGGCTGCCTCGCTGAAAATATTCTGCCTCCTGGGTAAACCTGCAACGCTTGGGCGCTGCTTTTCTGTCATTTTCTTTTCTTTTTCCTGGCGCTTGGGCGCTCCGTTTATGGTGCCTGGGCTCTAATTTTCTGCCCTATTTTTCTACATTGGCTTGTTTATACACTTCAACACCCTTTTTTCACCTTTTTACCATACCTTCGAAACAACACTAGCAAACACATTAAAAACATTCTATAACCATAAAATTAGGCCAAAAATTAAGTTAAATTGGTATAAAACTCGTGTGTAAAACACACTTATCAAATATCTCCAAACTTAACAGTTTGCTAGTCCTCAAGCAAACACAAATACAAAGGAAATCAAAAAGAACGACAAACACAAACTTAGTCAGATAGCTTGCAATTTAACTCAGTACTGAGAGCAATTTAACTCAGTATTGAGAACATTATATCACATCTATGAATGACTTCAAAATTACAATACAAGAGCTAACATTCGCTTATTCAATGTAAACGGGTATGTGTGTGTGTGAAAAATCAAATGTAACGTCAAACATTCACAAGTTGGCTCAATTTCCTACCCTCAATGGAGAATTCTTTCCTTATTTCGCTCATAAGATTTACATACCCTCAAACTTGTTTTCTTTTACGCTCTCCCCATGGTGTAATCCTAAGTTCAGTTTTACTTATCACATCCTTACACCTCTCTAGTTTGGCTTCATTTAACATGCAACGTCAACAATTTATTCAAGTGATGATTCTTTCACTAGTGAGTGCTCAACAAACTAGCTTATACTAGGTGATTCAAACCCACTAGTTATCTAAGCCCCCAACAATAAATTCTTTCTTACACTTTTTTTTAAAACATAGACCAACACACAAAGCACGCCAATCATACAAAACACATAAGAAAAATGAAAACTTATGTCATCCATAAACATTCACAAGTTGGTTCAATTTCCAACCCTCAATGGACAATTCTTTCCTCACTTCACTAGTGAGATTCATATACCCCTAAACTTTTTTCTTTTATGCTCTCACCATGGTGTAATCCTAAGGTTAGTTTCACTTATCACTTCCTTACACCTCTCTAATTTGGTTTCGTTTAACCGACAATGTCAACAATTTATTCATGTGATGATTCTTTCAATAGTGAATGCTCAACAAACTAGATTAAACTAGGTGATTCAAACCCACTAATTATCTAGGCCCCCAACAATGGGTTGTTCAGGCAGTGCCTTGCTGTATAACTTCTGATTGCTGGGTAAAATGCATCTTCTCTGCCTTTTTTCCTTCGCCTTTTCCAATGCTTAGGCACTACTTGTATGGCGCTTGGGCACCATTTTTCTATCTAATTTTCCTTTTTGCTTGTAAGCATACTTCCACACCCCCATTTCTCACCTCTTCACTACACCTTTAAAACAACACTAGCAAACACATTAAAAACGTTCTATAATCATAAAATTAAGTTAAATTGGTATATAATTCGTGTGTAAAACACACTTATCAAATACCCCCAAACTTAACATGTTGCTAGTCCTCGAGCAAACACATAGATAAAGAAAATCAATATAAGAGAAAAAAAAAACAAGTCAACATAGTTTAGTCAGATAGTCTGCCGTTAAGCTCAGAACTGAGATTGATGTATCAAATTCATGAATGACTTCAAAGTTACATAGCAAGAGTCAACTTTCACNGAACATTTACAAGTTGGTTCAATTTCCAACCCTCAATGGACAATTCTTTCCTTACTTCACTCGTGAGACTCACATACCCCAAACTTGTTTTCTTTTACGTTCTCAACATGGTGTAATCCTAAGGTTAGTTTCACTTATCACTTCCTTACACCTCTCTAATTTGGTTTCGTTTAACCGACAATGTCAGCAATTTATTCATGTGATGATTCTCCCAATAGTGAGTGCTCAATAAACTAGTTTATACTTGGTGATTCAAACTCACTAGTTATCTAGGCCCGCTACAATGAATTCTTTCCTGCACTCTTGCATACAATTTTTTTCTAGTCCATTATTGACCACACACATTTTTTCTTTTCTTAACCCCTTTAGCGAGCTTTTAGACGATAACTCCCCGATTTTTGAATACCAAAGGGTACTAAGTTTCAAGATATCTTACAGCTTAATTACTCAAGTAAAAAAAAAGTGCCGACGTGAGACATAAGCTAAATTAGTGCATTTGCTTATTTTCTATAAAAGAAAAGCAAAATATATAAGGGTTAGACCCATAGCATTTGATCATCACCAAGCGTATACTAGAAAGTCGAAGCACTCCACACAAATCTTATTGGTTAACACGTTCCAAATATATATATGTGGTTAAGGGATGTTGTGAATCATGGTTTAAGGGGTTAAGAACCTATGTCATCTCTATAGCTTAAGCATATGGACCTTCATGTTCTTGTACAGCGCTATACCTCATTTTAGTGCATAATTATTATCACGTTTATCATGGATAAGCAGAAAGTTAAACTCAAGCACATGATTTATACCCATTCACAAACTAATACATGCTCTCAACTATATTTATCATAGCAACAAGACTATCTGACTCACTCAGCACACAATAATATTTTTTTAACATATACCAACACACAAAACACGCCAATCACACAAAACACATAAAAAATGAGAACTCATGTTTTCCACCCCCAAACTTATACTAGACATTATCCTTAATGTCCTTAATCATAAATCTGCATATAAAGGGGTGGAGAAGAAAGTGAAGAAAAGACTCCCCTAATATGACTTGTAATTCAATGGGTAGTTTTCATATTACTCATGTTGGCTCCGTGGTCGACGTCATGTTCCTGAAAAATCAAATAAAGCATTAAGATCAATTAACTGGAACAAATGTTACTTAACTCTAACATTTAATAAACCAACTAACATATCGATAACCTACGGCGAAAAGAGGTATGGATGATGTATTACAAATAAATTTAAAATAAATTAAACTATCATAAAACTCAAAAATAAAATAAATAAAAAGGACAAAAACTTGGGTTGTCTCCCAAGAAGTAGGGGTGGCCATGGGTTGGGTCGATTTTTGCCTCAACCCAAACCCAACCAACATTATCGGTTTGATCAAAATTTAAAATGATCCAACCCGTGTAAAGGTTGAAACCCAACCCAATCAAGTATAGATCGGGTTGGATTGGTCGGTTTGGGACAACTTATCAACAAAGATTAAAGTATTTCAATTTTCTATTATACTATATTCGAATAGATAAGATTAAATAATAAGTAAATAAATAAATACATAAAATTATCTATTATCTTATTCAATCTTCATTAACCGAGCCTACAGAGAACAAAGGTAATTACAGTTAAACTATTTTATTGCTTTTAATTCAGCAAAAAAAAAAACAAGTAATTATGTATGCGTACTTTACACAATTGTATACAAAAAGACCTAAAACATTATTATTTAGGTGAGAGATAATGCACATCTTAGTGAATATATCCACGTCAGTATCATTTGTTAATGTATATTTTACATTGGATAAAAAATGAAATTAATATACAACATACAAGGAATCTTAATAAGGTAATTTTTTGAAATAGAATTTCGAATCTTAATATGGTATTAAAGTCTAAAAATATTCAAACGAGACATTCGTAGGCATTTTAGGCTCATTTTACTTTTCAGACTATACACTCGTACTTTTTAGGTTCTTTTTACTTTTTAGGCATTTTTTTAAATAGGCGGGTCGGGTTGGGCGGGTTTATTCGGTTTTCATGAGTTAACTCATAACCCGACCTGACCCGCGCCAACTCACACAATCAACCCACCCAATTCATGCAAAAACAACAAAAAACCAACCCAAACTGGTAGGGTTTGGTTCAGGTTGGGGGATTTTGGTGGGCTCGGTCGGGTTTTGTCCACCCCTACCAAGTAGTTTGACTTTGTCCCATGTTTGATCATGATGGCTCGAACTAAGTTATGTCATTGTTGCACTTTGTGCAATTTTCATTTAGACACCCCTTTTTTTGCTCTCCATATTTTGATATTTTCATTTTCATCTCGGCAAGAAGTTCACCAAAGTTTGATTGTCTATTCTGACAACTTCGTTGATCAGGTAGTTCTTCTTCATCAATTCCACAACAATTATTGTTGTTGGAAGGTTTCTCAAATAGGGTATAAATATTAAATATCTATTGGTTGTCCTCCACCCTCAATATTAGCTCACCCTTATCCATGTCAATTAAAGTTCGACCCGCTGCTAAGAATGGCCAACCTAATATAATTGGAATGTCTTTCTCTTCTGGTATGTCCAGCACAATGAAGTCCGCTTGGAATATTAAATTTCATGTTTTTATGAGCACATCCTCAACTTTGTTACGTGGCTTTGAAATTGTTGTATCAGCTAATTGTAACTTTATTGATGTTGATATGACTTCACACAATCCCAATTTCTTATAAGCAGAATATGACATTAGATTTATACTAGCACACGTGTCACACAATGCATTAATAGCACAAGAATTTCCAATTGAAATAGACAAAGTAAAATTCGTTGGATCTTTCAACTTGGGAGACAATTTGTATTGCACTCTTGCACTACTTTCCTCCGTTAATGCCGAGATTTCAAATTTTGGAAGCTTTCTTTTCTTTGTCAACATCTCTTTTGAAAATTTTGTGTAGCTTGAACTTTGTAATATCACATCAATCAATAGAATATTGATCTAGAGTTTCTTGAGAATATCAAGAAAATTTTCAAATTTTGTATCTTGTTTTTTTTTTTCTTAAGCCTTTGAGGAAAATAAATGGGAGGAATCTAAGCCTTAACTGGTCTTAGTGCATTGGCAGTGAATACTTCTATACTTTCATTCTCAATTGAGACGGGGGCAGATTTTTCCTCCATTATAACTTCATCAACATCTTCTCGGTCCCTTTTTTTTGTCGTTTCATAGTAATATATGGTAATTGTACTCCACTCCTTGTAGTTATAGCATAAATATTTTCCTCCATTGACTTTTTTCGAAGTCTTTGGGGGAATGAAAGTGGAGGTACATATATTTTAACTTTTACAAGAGCCATAGGTGGATCATTTTTCACTACCTTTATTGTTATCACTTGCTCTTTAGGATTTGTCATTGTATTGCTTCGCAATGATCCTTGCACTTGATTACCAATTGGGATTCCAAGATTTGGACACTTTTGCATCAGCTCTTTGAATCTATTACATGCCTCATGACAACTTTCTCTATCCTGTTGTTGGAAGATTTGGATTTCCAACCTGAGTTTATCTACTTTTTTCGGTGGAAAGAATCTGTTGCAGAATTTTCTGGTAAGGAAGCCATGTAGTAATGATTGCATGAGGTTCGGCATCTAACCACTCCAATGCGGCATCTCTATGTGTATATGGGAATAATTGCAATTTAATAGTATCTTCATTGACCCCCGGAGCATGGAAATTATGATAATTTTGGAGAAATCTCGAGATGTACGTACGTGGATTTTCATGAGGCAACCCGTAGAATTGGAGAGTATTGCTCATCAAAATGATCCATTCTACCCTTATTTGAGAATTATTTACCCCGAAATCTGGATACACAATATTGGAGTGCACATGTGCAGCTATGGGTGTCAAGAGCATTGAGACATGCAACTCTCATTCATTTATTTCCCTTCCTCTTGCTGCTGATTTGGTGGTACAGCTACTCTTTCGGCAGCATTTCCAATTGGCTGAATAGGAATCATAATATTTTGATCATCTGCTATTTGATGTTGATCTTGTTTGTGTCCTTTGCATCTTCGTCTGAAGGGGTGTTCTATCTCCGAGTCAAATGGTTCAAGCTCGTCGCCTTGGACACGGAGTACGCAACGAACACTTTTTTTCTCTAGAAAAAAAATAAACAAATCAAATAACAGTTAAAAATAAAATAAACTAAGACTAAAAGAAAATAGTCTCCGACAGCGGCGTCAAAAACTTGTTGCTTTTTTTTTTATATTGCAAGTGTACGATATCGTAACAAGTTATATAGTGGACCTTTGAGTCCGGATTATCATTCCCACAAGGATTAAATTTCAAACTTAATCTACTTTTTCTAACTCCTAAATTAATGGAAAGTATAAGAAGATTTCAAACACTAATTGATAGAAGATTCGAATATGTAATGAATATTAAGGTAAAACAAGTTCATCTAATGATCACCTCAATTTTTAATTCTAGATTCTAACCTAATGTAGTGTTCGATCGAATTCTTCTATGGTATTCAATTTATCTCTCTCGAGTTCTCATTGAGCCTAATTAACTAATTTAATTTCATATTTCTATGCAAATTTCCCTTAGTTAAATGAAATATAGTTCTAAGAATTCCAATACAATCGCAATAATTAGTATAGGCATCCCTACACGTTATACTACTTTACCGAACTTTATTATACGGTCTAAGCCTCAAACTTACCTCTCAATTTGTAAGAAACTCAAGTAATTATCAAATTATTGGGCAGATAATTCAAAGCATTAAGCTCATAACAAAATCAACACATAAAAGAATATACTACAGAAATCTTTGAATAAAAGAATCAAGGATCACAAAAGACTACATTGTTTGCCCTAATCTAAAGTTTAGTTACGCATAATGTAAAAGGAACAACAAATAAATGTCTTTGAGCATATCACCAGATTAACTGAATAAAGATTAGAAAAGAATCAACTCTTGCACGAAGGTCTTCTTCTGCTTCCAATCTTTGTTTTACACTTGAATTTCGTGATGAATTTCTTCTCTTGATTTAACTCCTTGATCTATCATTGTATCTCTCTTTTGTCAATGTGTGGAACCCTCAATTCGTGCCTTCTTTTCTTTATTTATAGTTCCCTACACGTCCTTGGCCAAATTGGAGTCTTTTTCAAGGCTTCTCACGGCCCAAATAGCAAACCCTATGGCCCTGCCTTGCTGAAAATCTTCTACCTCCTGGGTAAAAATGTAGCGCTTGGGCGCTGTTTCTCTGCAAATTTTCTTTTCTTTTTCTCGACGCTTAGGCGCTCCATTTATGGTGCCTAGGCTCCAATTTTCTGCCCCATTTTTCCACCTTAGCTTGTTTATACACTTCAACACCCCTTTTTCACCTCTTTACCATACCTTGAAAACAACACTAGCAAACACATTAAAAAGTTCTATAATCATTAAGTTAGGCCAACAATTAAGTTAAATTTGTATAAAACTCATGTGTAAAACACACTTATCACACAGCCTCCAAGGGTAAACACTTACCCTGTAAGTGATCACCTCTTATCAAGATCCACTACGTAATCTAAATCCACATACCCAATGATTTCATCTAAATTTCTACCAAAATGCAAACAAGAATTAGAGAGCCCCTCAAGTATCTGAAGATCAACTGCACTGCTTTTATAATGTTTCTTGCCCAGATTTGTCATGTATCTACTAACTGTACTAACTGAATATGCCAAATCAGGTATTGTACAAACCATAATATACATAAGCGAACCAACTGCACTGGAATAAGTAATCCGAGACATGTAATCAATGTCTTCATCTGACCGAGGATACAAGTTAGATGATAATTTAAAGTGTGCAGCCAGGGAGTACTGACAGCCTTCACATTCACCATATTGAATCTTTCAAACACTTTCTCAATGTACCCCTTCTGACTCATATACAATCTTCCAGGCTTTCTATCCCTCAAGATTTCCATACCAATAATTTTCTTTGCTACACCCAAATCCTTCTTATCAAACTCCTTGTTGAGTTGAAACTTTACTTTTTTGACATCTGCTTTATCTTTGACTGCTATGAGCATATCATCAACATAAACAAATATGTAGTCGATCCACTATCTTCTTTTCTAAAGTACACACAACTATCATAGTTACATCTAAAGAAATCATGAGTCATGAATTAATGAAACCTCTTATACCACTACCTCGGTGACTACTTTAATACATACAAGGACTTCTTTAAAAAGCACACGTAGTCTTCTTTTTCAGAGACTATGAACCCCTCTGGTTGTTGCATGTAGATGCTCTCTTCAAGTTCTCCATTAACAATGTTGTCTTGACATCCTCTGTTCAAGCTCCAAGTCATTCTTAGCTACCACTCCAAGTAAAATTCGGATGGAAATATGCTTCATAAAGTCAACACTTGGAATCTGACTATAGACCTTTGCCACCATCTAGTCTTGTATCTAGTATCTTCAATCCCTAATGTGCCTTCCTTTCTTTTGAACACCTATTTGCAGCGAACAATATTTTTACCTCTAGGTAATTTCACCAAATCCCAAGTGTTATTTTTTGCTCAATAACTCCATTTCCTTATGCATAGTAATCATCAATCTACTAGAATCACTGCAACTGACTGCCTCTGAATATATAGCAGGCTACTCAGTGGAATCAACATCTTCAGCCACACTCAATGCATAAGCTACCAAATCTGCTTTCCCATACTTTTGTGAATGTCTAATCTGTCTGCAAAATCTATCCTTAGCTATTGAATACTGTGGTGCTGGTGGTATAGGCAATATATTACTTTTGTCAACCCCGAACTGGGCTGATCTGTAGTAGGAATGTTCTCAACCTCTGACTGTTCATTTGGACCAATTTCCAGCTCCACCCGAGTTGAATAATTTTGCTCCTCGATTTCATCAGAATCCGCAAGAGATGAACTATGAATCATAGCAAGGTTATCAAATACTACATTCCTACTAACAACCACTTTTCTAGTATCTAGACACCCCAACTTATACCCCTTCTGATGTGACCCGAGGTAGGCTTCAAGTGGACAAAGATTCAAGGTTCGTTCAGAAGAGGCTAAGGGCTCGTTCGAGGTTGTTTCGGGTTGATGACATTGTACAAATCATGGCTCGAGCAGAGGAGTCCAAGAGGTTGAAGTTGGTGGTCCAATTGTCAAGTTACATGTTGATGTTGAAGGCCAACTTTTGGGCGATAATTCCCAAATTCCGCGAGTTACCTAATTCAACTAGAATTCCTTTTATATTTTGATTCTTGCAATACTTTCTTATTATTTCCTGTTTAAACTAGATCCTAGGGTTTTCATATAAATACTTTTACATTATTTCATTGGAAGACTTTGATTATTATTGAGAGATACAAACTTTTGGGAGTTTATTCCTCAATGTTCTTGGTGGTTTAAAGTTCTAACCTTGAACTTATCAAAAGGAGTCGTAGTCCTTTTGTGGCGTTCCCA
>CAIGRF010220832.1:16820-38197 GCA_903798235.1 Fraxinus ornus
TTTTTTTTTAGTAGTAAAATTAAGTGTTAAATATAAAGTGCTTGTTGTAGTTTTTCAAAATTTTAACTCTATAAATTTATAAATGTTCTCCAAATAATAAAATATTCTTTTTAAAAATAGAGAATATCTTGGAGATGCTCTTACCTACCAGCCTTTTATCCAATCCACCCCCAACATTGTCCCTTATTTACTGTGGGGGTGGGGAGGGGAAGGATAGTTGTAACGACCCAAATTTTTGAAGTTGAAATCGTTAGTAAACATTTCATTCAATAATTAAATAAACATGTCAAAACAACTAAACGTGAAAATTTTGGTTCTACCAATAATTAATAAAAACATGTAGGAAACATATCCAAATAAAAAGATCTATTTGATAAATAAACCAAAATAATGCTGAGAAAAAAAAAATCCATAGTCACGTTACGTTGTATTATTTATTTAGTTTCATAAATCTTGACACCACAACAACACCTCATCACCTTCCAACCAATGACCCGTTCTAACCTATGAGTAGGAGAAAAATAGTGAGTATATGAGAGTATTCAGTATGACATGAAAATTATGGTGCAATCCCAAATAAAATATTTAGATCATGCGTAAAAAAATCATACTGTCATCATATCTTTAAAATCTCATAAGAGCTCATTACATATAATATCTTTAATACCGGATGACCATATCATACATATCATATCATATCTTTAACTTTCATAAGTATAATATTCATCAACATGAAAAAATAAATAAAATTAAATTAAACGGGATAACATCCACTTCACCTCATTATCCTACCTTGATTGATAAAAATGATGGTTGGAAGACAAAGCAAGAATTTCACGTTCCCAAATCTTTAATTTCTACTTGCTGCCACAGTAATACATATCTATGTTTTCTCTTTTCTTTTTCTATTTAAGGTAGATAATGATTACTTTGTATGGTATTTATGCACTATTTGTTAGAGATTAAAATCAAATTTTTAGTAGATTTTGATAAAAGTTAATGGATTGTGTGGTTGAAAAGTTCGGATCCCATGAAATATGTGGTTAAAATTAATTTTTAATTTTAACTTGAGATTAAACTCAGATTTTAATTTGTACCAAACATGGACTTAAAGTTAAAAGGGGAAAATATATGTCTAAAAATTCCCCCCCGACCCCCTCCCTCCCTCCCTCCCAAAAAAGGTTCCAATCTCCGTAATCCATACAATTAAAACTTCCTTTCCCATCAAACAAAAGTGGCACGCTATCATTACCAATTCCCAAAATCAAGGCAATTAAACTGATTGACTCCGTCTCAACTACCCTTACACACGTGGCTGCCCCTCAATTCTACTTTTTTTTTTTTAATACAAAATCTTTATTTAATAAAAACCAATTAATAACTTACCAATAAACTTAATCAGGTGTCACTCTTGTATTTTAACTCATTAATTAACTTAAAATAACAATTTAAGATGATAGCTTTTGACCTCGATAACTTGTGCTCATTTATCCGAATTAAATTTTTCTCGAGCCTAATATGCATAATTAATTATGATCTATCTAACGAGTCCAATATCCATATACGTATCATTGCTCCATCAATATCTAAATATTTGATCCATATAAAATATAAATTTAATATATATACACTTTAGACCCTAACTTTTCAAAACATTAAAAAGCATATAGAATTATTAATTCTATTCTTTGAAAATTTCGGGACTTAACAATAGCAATGGGTGAGGGTGAAGAAAAAGATAGAATTGTGAAGAATAAGGGTAAATTTCAATTAATTTAAATTTAGATACACATAAAATTCTTTTTAATTGAAAATAAATAAATAAATAAGCAATGGTTTTTGTTTGACCATTATTAAATGTTGGGTTTTGACATCCAATGAATTCCGAGTTATGATGTAAACGTTGAATTGAGTTTTACAGACATTGGCCGATGTGTGAAATTGTTACCAAATAACCAAGTCTAAAAGCTCGATTCGAAAATAATATGGATCGTTGGAAGTAGATTAAGAAATTAATATTACTCAAGACCCATAAATATTTTCCTGTTAAATGGCTTTGAATCTTGACCAATTTAACCTTATTATTGGTCTAACTAAAGCCCAACCTATTCCTATTTATTGGTTGCCTTTACCCTAGCCGTTAGTATGTTATTTGTGTATGAAAGTGGGAAAACGTGGTTGCTCCTTTGCTGAAAATCGATTTCCATAGTTGAGAGAAAATCGATGTCTTCATCTTGTGTATTTTGGTCCCTTCTTTTGCTTTCTTCCGTCAGGCAATTTGTTGATGACATTTTTTCTAACATTTTGGTATTGTTAGTTTTCTGTTTCAGGTTATACAGTAGAATCTGGACATATTTATCTTTCGCGCATTCGGGATTCGATCGTGGTTAATTGATTTCTATGATTGCTGGAGACTTAGGACGAATAGTGGTGGTCCTAAAGTGATAAATTCACATCTCTCGTTATTTATGGACTTAGATTGATCCGCTCTGATATATTGACTTATCCCAATTTAAATTTCAGTATTGTCGCGTTATCGTGTGTGGTGACGTTAGAATTGGGGCTAACATGTAGGTTAACCATTGCTTGTACTAAAAAATTATAAATTACTTGCTTTATTTGAAGTGTTGAATTTGATTGTAAGTTGGTAATGTTTTTGTGCTTTAATTACGTTAGTCACTATGTGAGACTGCATTGTGTGAGAATTTGAATTTTTTGTTGACATACTTTCGCGTTGCATTGATTATTCTGTTAGAATACCCAGACTTGAACATTTGAATATTCACTTGATACTGAGATCTCAAGTCTGGGAATCTAGAACGATGTATATTGCGATCTTAGGAATATTTTGTGAGATCTATTTGTGCACTATAGTTGTTTTGTTTTTTCAAAATGTCTTCACATTTAGAAGTTGGAATTTTTAATGGAAAATGAGATTTTTTGATTTGGCAACAAAAGATAAAAGGGATTTTGGTTCAACAAAAAATGTCAAAAGCCATATGATGAACTTGCTTATACTTCAATTATTTTATACCTGTTCTGATACTATTTTGAGAAAAGTTGGTAAACTTGATACTACAAAAGAATGTTGGAAAAAGTTGAAAGACCAAGTGTACTCTTAATGAATTTTACTTGCTTGAAAGATTTTTCAACTTAAAAATGAATCCTTCAAATGATCTTGATGACAATCTGGATATTTTTAGCAAAGTTGTTCAAGATATCGTTAATTATGATGATAATCTGTTTAAAACTTATAAAGCCACCATTTTACTTAATTCTATGTCTGATTCATATAGATAGGTTAATAATACGATTAAGTATGACAGGGACACCTTAACACCTAGATTGTCAATGATTCTCTTAGAATTAAAGAGATGAAGATTAATGTTGACAAAAAAAGATAAGAGGAGTGGTGAGTTACATATTATAAGGAGTAGAATACTATTTAAGCAGATGAATTTGGGTAGATTTTAAGACAGTAGTGGTCGAGTAGCGACTTGAGTGATGAAGCTGGTAAGAAGAAATGCAAGGGATGTGACAAGTTTAGTCGTAAGATCTGTTATAGCTGTAGAAGTCTGGACACTTTGTGAGAGACCATACTAAGAAGAAGGATAAGATAAGAGGTGAGACGAATGTGGCTATAGGGTCGAGTGATGACCCTTGTGCGGTTTATTGGTTACTGCATGTATATCCGTGTGTAATCATTTCTACATGTGTGTGATTGATTAATTATGTTGCATGATTATATGTTGCATTTCAATGTGTTTGATATGTATATTTCCATAAATTTGATAGCAATATGATTACTTGGTGTAATTGTTTGCATGCATAGTGAGTTATAATGCATTATAAATGTGTTGTATATCTATTGGTAATATGGAGTATAGATGTCTAGAGATACTTTGGTGGTTTGTACTGGGGATGTAGAATGCGATATTTGGATCACGAGTAGAGAGATGATTAAATGTTGAAATTCTTTATCTGTGAAGACCCTGATAAGGTGGAGTTGAGAGAGCCACTTCTATCACTTGTGTTAGGTGGAGACCTATTATTTACTTATGTTAGGAAAAGTAATGTGGTGATATAAGATTATCTTGAGTATTTAGGATCTATAGAGGTTTATCGGTTAGACATGTGTTGAGTAATTAGTCTAATGAGTAGGGTGGACGATGAAAGGAGATATATGTTCTTCAGGTATAGCAACACGGAATGTGATATGATAAGTGTGGTGAGATCTTTTCGTATGGTCATTTATGCATTTGTTGCATGTGTTTTTACCATTTGTTGATTAACTTAGTATTAATATGTTGTTCTGTATGAACGTATCTGTTGAAAAGATCTACAGATTATCCTATGTTATATCTTCATCGCATGGATATTTGCTCTTGATTGATTATTATGATTATTTGCTTTTATTTTGGTATTGTTGGCCTTACCTCTAGAGAGTACATGGAGCATGTATAATATGTGTTTCGGGTTTGAAACAAGAGGTAAAAGTCTATAATTTCAAATTTATTGGTTGCCTTGATTATACAAGCATTAACTTTGTGTTTTGATTGCTTGCAAGTTGATTGGGTATCAATGTGTAGATTTGCTGGGTTTTGATACCCAATGAATCCCAATTTATGATGTAAACATTTGATTGAATTTTATAGGTATTGGCCGATGAGTGAAATTGTTCGACAACCAGTCCAAATGCTCGACCCGTAAACAATATGGGTCGTTGGAAGTAACTTAAGAAATTAATATTACTTACGTCCCATAAATATTTACTTAGTGGATGACTTTGAATCTTGGCTCATTTAACCCTATTATTGGTCCAACTAAAGTCTAACATATTCCTATTTATTTGTTGCCTTTACCTTAGCTGTTAGTGTGTGACTTGTGTATGAAAGTGGGAAAAACGTGGTAGCTCCTTTGTTGAAAATCGATTGCCATAGTTGAGAGAACACTAGTGTCTTCATCTTGTGTATTTTGATCCATTCTCTTGCCTTCTTACGTTGTTTTTCCTGTGTCTTTGTAGTCTACAAATCATCACCATTACCTTATCCCTTATGGGTGAGATTGAGAAAAATCGAGATAAATATTTGCTATGAATCCGTTTGGATTGGTTGATTGGTGGAGAAAATGTAACATGAAATTGAGCCTGGAAAACATCTTTTTGAAAATCCTTGAAGCGAGCTTCCGCGACATTAAAGAATTTTCTTCTTTTGGACAATTTGGTTGTTTTATTCAGACATCATGTGCATGTCGCATAGACACTTAGTCCATGTTTGGTAGAAACTAAAATTAGATTTTTATTAAAATCAAAATTAACAATTAATTTTAATAACATATTTAATGGGACTCACAACTTTTAACTATATATTTTATCAACTTTTATCAAAATCTTTTTTTTAATCACCACTAAACATTGACTTAATGTCTAAATTACATTAGATCGCACTCACGCTATTAAAATATTGAGGACATGCATACCACAAATCAAAGGTTGAAAAAGTAACTACTACACCTTATCAAAGCCCTTTTTTTTTTTTGTCACAAAATATGAGTTCTTTCCTTGATCAACTTCAAAACTAACTTGAAATAATAATAGAATATACTTTTAAATCAGCCTTCGCTTTGAAAAAAAATTATAAGCAATTTAATTTATATAGATAGAAATGATGGTGTATTAAGGGCGTGTTCGATCGTGCTTAAAATTCAATTAAAATTGAAAATATAATCGTTATTAGGTCCCATTCGTCTAATAAAAATCAACAATAATAATCAATTTTTCAATTTTAATTTGATTTTAATTTCTACCTAACAGGCCCTAAGTTTCGATGGACGTTGGTTAGAGGAACTAGCCTGTCTGCCGACCTATGTCCAAAGCCAAGTACAGTGGAGTGATAAATTTGTAGATTCATCGAATTTTATAATAGAAAATGAAGTTAACTTTTTATTTGTTAATGAAAACGTATTCCAATTGAGGTTGGTTAGAGGAACTAGCTTGTCTGCCGACCAAAGCCAAGTACGGTGGAGTGATAAATTTGTGGATTCATCGAATTTTAATAGAAAATGAAGATTAACTTTTTATAGATAATTTGTTAATGAAAACGTATTCTAATTGCAGTTTGCCATCTTCCTTAGTCACCTGGTCAACTGCCGAAACAACTCTTTCTCTCTCTTCTGCAACCACAGCTGTACATGCACATCACACCATTCAGATTATTGATCGTGGCGATCTCCCTCATCAAGCATTTAAATAAACAATCAATTTACACCCCTACCCGATCAAATTGAAAAAAGAATAAATAAAGTTGTTATTTTCCTAATCAAACGGATACTCATTTCTAAATTTCATTCACATTTCACAATCATCTTATTTGGGAAGAAAAAACAATTGACGTTCACAAGGGAAGAGAAAAAACCCCAGAAAAGTTCTATTCAAGTAATCTGGATCTATCTTATTATTGATTGTTTTTCTGAAAAGCTGTAATCTCCTTTTCATTTTCTTCAAATTTCTACCCAAGTAATCTATTTTTAGCTAGATTATTTCTGTCAAAAGCTATAATCTTTTTTCTTCAATTTCGACTCCAGTAATCTATTTCTAGCCAGCTTTTTAATTATTCCGTCTGAAGTTCAATCTTATATATATTTTTTTCTCTTTCCTGCGTTTAAGCAATCATTGAGAAAAAAAGGGGGAAGAGGATACTATTATATTGGTTGTTCTTATTTACTTTTATGCAGAAATTGTGATCTTCTATACAAAACTGTGCAATTAGTTAATCTCGATTTACTTTTCATCGGGTCTTTGCATTATTTCTTTCGATTTTCTAGGCTGTGAAAGAGCTTGTTATCATATGCTGATCTCTTGCTGCTTGTCTGTGGATTTTGTGTATGTATAGCATTATCATTATGGCAAGGAAGATGCTTATTGATGGGAAGCTAGGCAATCCCAATGAAGAGGAGACTCACTATGACTTTGACTTGTTTGTGATTGGAGCCGGCAGTGGCGGAGTCCGTGCCTCGCGATTTTCAGCTCAGTATGGAGCTAAGGTATGAATATAAGAAACGGCTACTCTTAAGTTATTACATATTCGTGTAAGTTGTTAATTCCGTCTTTTATTCACATCTGTATGCATGGTTCAAGTATATAAATGACTCGAAACAATTATAGAATATCTGAATTATCAAGTTTAGGCTTAACGAGTTCGAACCTGTTTCCAGGTTGGGATCTGTGAGCTTCCATTTCATCCTATAAGCTCTGAAGTAATTGGAGGAGTTGGTGGAACGTAAGTTTATCGAAATTGAAACCTCAGTTAGTTCATGAGTGATGCCTATGCTACTTTTACAATATGCATTATTCTCCTAAACTTTCTTACTGCTGAAGTATTTTAGTTTTAACTGCTATTAGATTTCATGGTTTTTTCTGAACCTGAAACAACAGTATCAATGAAGAACTTACACAATACTTGTGCATAATGTCTGCAATTGCCTGGACTTACAATCCAGAAAATTACTAGTAGAAAGGCTTCAAGTCGATCACTGATTTTTCTATCGGTTAATGTAGGATCTTCTCTTTTCCAATTTTAGTATTTTTTTTGCAAGGAAGTGAACACAATACTGCAGCTATTGTCAATTGAAGAACTGTTGGCTTATCAATATGCGATTTCCCTGGACTTGATGGGAAATTTTATTTGGAATTTATTTCATTCAGATATGATTCTGTTTTTCTTTCTTTAGAATGTTCCGTGTAGTACATTGTTAAACTTGTTACAGTTAGAAATTTATGACGGGGAAGCCTACAAAGGGGATTTTTCCCATTATTTATTCCAAAGAATTCAATATCGTAGGAGTGTCATTGGTCCTTCATTTTAATACAATTTATAATTTCTCATTTTTCTCTAAAAGAAAGCACAACCTCTTCCAGATGACATCGCGTGTCTTCTGTAACTGTGATGCAGTTGGGGTGATTGTAGAGACATTGATTACAGTCTTTTGAACTGTTACTGAATTTATTTTTATACACACTCCAGTACCATTCTGATTTCATGGTTCTAACAGATATATGTCAATGTAATTGTGATGCTTCCATCTGTATAGAAGGACTGTATCTGCGATGCGGTTTGGGTGGTTCTTAGGAAGCAGAAAATATACTTTTGAACCATTAAGAAATTTAATCCTATGCACATTCCAAAATCATTCCTACTTTCATGGTTTAAAAATTTAACAGATGTGTCAAACACAGGAGTTTTGTTGCACATCCATTGTTAGACTAATACATAATTTTCAATAGTCCATTTGATACATGGCGTTTTCTTTTGATGGATACTGTCCAAGTGTACTTTGATTGTGGATCCTTTTTTCTTATAAGTTTCTATGCGTAAGATGGTAAGTTCCGAGTAAAGAAGATAAAATATGAAACTAAGAAACTAAAGTTCATGTTTCAGGTGTGTCATTCGTGGTTGCGTTCCTAAAAAGATTTTGGTCTATGGTGCTTCCTTTGGGCCTGAACTGCAGGTGATTTTATTTATTTATTTTTCTCCAGAAAATTTGTTTTTATTGGTTTACAAAAATCATTACTAAATTAGCTTTCATCTCGATGATTAGTTTGGACATTATGTGCCTGGTTTTGCAGGATGCGAGGAGTTATGGGTGGGAACTGAATGAGAGAATTGATTTCGATTGGAAGAAACTTTTGCAGAAAAAGGTCAGTGGAATGTATTAAATTGGTTGTTTACATGTGATTGGCTGTACATCTCACATTATATGAACTCACTAATGCCTGTGTAAGTGCCTATCCAAAAATGTATATAGCTTCGAATATTTGCTTCTTATTTAATTTTTTGGATGATGAATTCCCTTTTTCAATAGTTAGTTCAGTGCTGATTTACTTGCATTTAGGATCAAATTTTGCATATTATTTTTCCATACTTTTCGCCGTTGCCTTGCCCTTTTCTTGGTCATACTGTGTAACCAGATACCTCTTGAAATTTACAGACAGAGGAAATAGTCAGATTGTCTGGTATCTATAAGCGATTACTTGCAAATGCTGGAGTTAAACTGTTTGAAGGAGAGGGAAGAGTTGTTGGTCCTAATGAAGTTGAAGTGGTCCAATTGGACGGCACCAAAATTAGCTATTCAGCAAAAAACATTCTGATTGCAACAGGAAGTAGGGCTCAACGTGTAGCTGTCCCAGGGCAGGTATATGTGGTTCAATGTGATAGACTAGCTACATTTAGTTTGGCTGTGTGACTTATGTCCATGGAGTTGATCAATAAGGCTCATTTGTTTGGGTAACTGGACCCTTGATTTTTTGTTTCCCAATTCGCTTCATGTGAACTTTATTATAGTCTCTATGCTATTTTCCCACTCCTGCTCCTAATGCAAACACTATTAATTGGTTGGACAGACCACAACTTTTGAATTTGGAACCAAGGTATTGTACAATTTCGACGAAGAGTCGTGGTCAAATGGAAAGTCTCCATGGTGATTTTGGAGTCTTTTCCTCAAATTTCTCACTTTCATTCAGTTTAAGAGTCGAGAGTATTTTCTAATTTTTTAATGCAGTAAATTTGATCCTTCAAACTTTTATTTAGGATTTTATATTATTCCAGTTTTATTTAGTGTCCCACCAATTTTGGATTGATTTTAGAATTTCTAAGCTAGTAATTTTCAAGTTATATCATATTCCTTTTTCAAGTGGGAGAAGTCTTTAAAGTCTACTTATAATGAGAGATGCATTTTGAAGTCTTCATTTGTTTCTTCTCAATGTCTTCTTCCTCCTCTTCAACAACACAGACTCAATAAAACTTGACTGCATAGTCTCTATTTTAACACATACTACACCTAGACAAGGCCCCTGGGAAAATAAATCACAATATTGTTCTTATCTAGTTTCTTTTTCGATACGTTGATCTATACTTTTACTTCTCTCATTATCTATAATGTACACTGATATACATTTGTTTTCATGGTTCACATATAGGAATTGGCTATAACGTCTGATGAGGCATTGAGCTTAGAAGAGTTACCTAAGCGAGCTGTTGTATTTGGGGCAGGGTCTGCTACCTCTTCACCTTTTGTACTATGTGATCTTTTTAGCATGCTTAGAAGTTCAAATGACTTGTCTTGAAATATAACCAATCACCTAAAATTTACTTCAGAATGACTCGGTTTCTTTTTAATAGGTACATTGCTGTTGAGTTTGCTTCAATATGGCGTGGGATGGGTGCTACAGTTGATTTATTTTTCAGAAAGGAACTCCCTTTAAGGTTATAAATATCTCGTGATGGTTCTTATCTCTGGATATGTAGTTGTCATGTCTTGAAATGAATCTTATGGCATATAAATATCAGTTCTTTGATGGTTATACGGGAAAATCCATATAATGTCATTCCAATATTAGAATGACCAGAATGTATAAATATAAATTTATCTTTGACCATGTACTTGACAAATTTATAGGAGAGCTCATTTAAAACATAACAAGAACAAATTACTATACTTATTGTGTAGACATATATCAATCTTGTTACCAGTATTTGTCTTCTCTTTTGATTTGGTTTTCCTGGAATTTCTTTGCTGTTCTTGCATTATATGTCTGATTATTGATGCTTTGAGTCACATACTGCTTATCTAAAAGCTTCATCTCAGAGGGTTTGATGATGAAATGCGAGCAGTGGTTGCTAGAAATCTAGAAGGCAGAGGTATTAACTTGCATCCTACGGCGAACTTAACCGAGGTACTCTCTGATTGGATTTTTTGGTTTCTTGTTCTTTTGGATGTTATTGACATTTCCATTTATTATAAGCCTAATTGGGACAATGATATGGTGATGCAGCTGGTGAGAACAGAAAATGGTATAAAAGTTCGCACTGATCGTGGTGAAGAATTGATGGCTGATGTTGTACTCTTTGCTACTGGTAATTTCAAGTCATTTCCTATTAGGCTATTGCTAGAATCCTGACATTAGGAAGTAGTAACTTTAGCCTGATGATATGCCCTAGAGGCAAATTAGTGGTTTTGTGAATTATATTCATGCTAAATGGGGCTCTGTTTACTGAATCAGAAATGGTAATAGCTAGTGTAAATTGTTGTTTGAAATCATATATTTAGCTCGTTCTGGCATTTCTGATTGAAAAATTGTAACTAGTAATTAATCCTTTCCCCACCCACAATTATTTAAATTGTTGAAAGTGCCTTTTGTTGGCCAAACAAATCATGTAGACACTTCAGACAAAATATCCTTTTTGGTGCAATGGGTTGTATATTACTTCTTTGTTTCAAGAGGCAATTCATTGAGATTCTGTTACGTGTATTCATTGTAAGGTATGGGTTATTCAAAATTCTTACAAGCGCCGTATCAAGACCATGTCAGTTATATCAATTTTCTGAAAAGATTTTTTATGTCGAAAGCGCATTGCGTGTGAACTTGTTTTGCCAAATTTTCAAAATGATGGTATTACGCAGGCTTATAATACACTTTTTATCTGATTTCTGGTCTGAAACATTGTGCACGCATGCTTTGGGAGGTTGATTCTTATTATTATAAACTTTGTATGGTACTTCGCTCTGAACTTTGTATGTAGTATTGTACGGGAACTCATAAAATTTTTAAGCAATCAAAATGAAAGTGTTTATTTTGCTATATTAGCTCATTCTTTCCTTCCAAGTACCAACATGTTGTCAATTGCAATTGTCTTCATGATTGTTTCAGGTAGGGCCCCTAACACAAAAAGATTGAATCTCAAAGCTGTAGGCGTTGAGCTTGATAAGATTGGGGCTGTAAAGGTTTGTTTTTATCATTTAATGTTATTGTATTGTTTTGCCTTTCGTGTTTGTCTTGTTGGAAAGTGCATGGACTTAATTCAGGAAATGCCACAATTTTTCTTCCTATTTCTGTTTTATGTGCCATAGCTATGCACTAGTTTCCTTATCTTTTTCACTTCATTTCCAGGTTGATGAATACTCTCGAACCAACATACCTAGCATATGGGCTATTGGTGATGTTACAAACCGCATGAATCTTACTCCTGTTGCCTTAATGGAAGGGAGCTGTTTTGCAGTATGGTTTCTACCTATTTTCAGTTATGAATTTATATGCTTGTTTTTAATTAATGAACTTGAAATGCTGATTTTTTTTTTTTTAAATAATTTAATGTTGACTCAGAAAACCGTTTTTGGTGGAGAACCTACAAAACCTGATCATACAAATGTTCCCTGTGCTGTGTTCTGGTACTACCATCTATCCTCACAACTTTTAAATTGCAATTTTAGGCCATGCATATTTGTAAGTCTAAGACTTAAATTACAACTTCCACACCATAAACACCTTCATTCGTGATTCAAGTTTTGTGTGGAAATACGAACATTCAATTTTATTACTATGCAAACTCTGGTCTATTTTCTACCAGTTCATCAAAAATTTCTTACCAGTATTCGTTTCTTCTTCTTTACTCGGAATTCAATTAGTGTCTTCAAACTCTCTATCTCTTCTCACTGAGAGTCTTGTTGTGGAAAGCTCTCACCAGTGTTTTTCTAAATAGGATGTCTCAGTTTACAATTGTATATATTCTGACACTTGTATCTTTGTGCTGAAGAACATCTTAGAATCAGTTTGGAAAGTTTACTCAATGAAAGACGAATTTGACAGGGTACACAAATTCATAATAAACTCACATTGCACGTGGAAAAAGAATTAATAGAGTTATTATGGCTAAGACGAGCTGAACAAGAAAATCAGACCATCTATAAATCAACTCCATTCAGTACATGTGAACCATTTTTAAAATTGAGCACCTGCAGGAGCTCCATTTTTTAAAGTCATTTCCCCCGAACTCATTTTTAACCCCACATTTTCCAATAAAATAATTTTATACGTAAATCTGAAACTTTTCAATACTTTTTAACCACACATTCTCCAAAAAATCACTATTACAAAATCTATTCTCCCAAAAAGTGGGGCTCAAACAAACCCTGAGCTATAACTTAGCTTCTGGTCTTGCAAATTAGACTTTGTGCGCCAATCAAATCCAACAATACGGGTTCTTGGCTTAACATTATACTAGAATATAAATAGTTCTCAGTTCTTGTTCATAGTTTAGTATGATATCTTTTGAATTGAAACATCTTTGTGTATTGTCCAACCCCTTATCTTAGATCTACAGTGGTGATACCTGAATTATGGGCCCGACTTATCTGTATCAAATTTTTTCCATGAACGATATTATGATAACATCAGTTGGCCATTGTGGTTCACCTTGAATCTGTATTACTAATAGTTGTTTAAAATTTGTATCCAAGTCTTTTGCTTAGTCGTTTCTACTTATTTATCTAGACAGTTGAGAATTTTTGGTGATGTTATAACTTGTATCATGTGTTGCTTCACAGTATACCACCATTGTCTGTAGTTGGGCTCAGTGAAGAACAGGCTATAGAGCAAGCAAATGGTGATATTTTGGTTTTCACATCAACGTTTAATGCAATGAAGAACACCATTTCTGGGTATGTTGATTGGACAATGATTTTATGTGCTTGGATTATTTAGGTTAGCCTTGTTAAACTTTATTGTTGTGTAGTCATTGGTATGTACTATAGAATATAACCTTTTCACCTGGAGATTCTGGAGATTTGAAGTGTTGAGATTACAAATTACAATTACAGGGTTGGCCAATTCATACTGGTTATGAAAATCTAGAAGCTTTCTTATTTGCTTAGACAATATACTTCATCATATGATCTGATTAATGCTGAGTGGTGAAAATTGTGGGAGAATATTGCCTGCTTCTTTTGTGACAGTTATTGGTTCACTTTGCCAGTACTCTAACAATATCATGCATTGTCATATAGACGGCAAGAAAAGACATTTATGAAGCTTGTTGTCGATGCTGAGAGTGATAAAGTTCTTGGAGCGTCCATGTGTGGGCCAGATGCACCTGAGATCATGCAGGTGTGTAGTTGGTTTTCTTCTCTGTTTATGTTAATTATTTTTATCTTTTATAAGGAATCAGGAGAAATTAACAACTGAATTTGAAAGTATTAAGAAAACAATTTCCTGTGTGTAGATTACTTACAGAGCCAAGTCATGTTTAAAATTGGATTGCTGTTTTAATCTTCTCATTTATGTAAATTTTTTGGGGGCCGCATATAGAGGTCTAAAGTGGCCGAGCCGGGCTCTTGATGTGCTGGTTGGGTGCCCTGGCCCTGCCCTTATATGCGTGTCATCCAAATATCCAATACCAAAAGAGCTGAAATAAAAAGCAATTAGTTATTTAGCGGCGACTTGAATGCAGAACATGGCAAGTTTCTTTGCTACGGAATAACTATGCATGAAATCTTATTTCCCTCCATTCTGAATCCTTGTTTCGATTGGACTGGTTTACCAGGAGTCTTTTCACTCTATGATTCTTTCAAGTAGGCTACTCAATTCAACTTAAATACCAAAATAAAAAAAAATAGTGTACAACTTATAAACTCAGAAAATTATGAGTTTTTCGCGGTTAAGCCAAACGCTTAACCACCATTAAACTACTGCTAGCCAGAAGGAAACAGATAGTTATAAAATAACATAGAGAATACAAAGGAGATACAATGCCTTATAAAATAACAGAGAGAATACAAAGGAGATACATTGCCACTGTTCTAACCTATTGAGTATCACAATCTCCTCTCAACTTTTGGGCGCTGATTGAAACTTTTGAAAATAGGATTAGAGCAAATATGATCTAACTGCACCAAATTTGTTTTAATATTTACGAGAGGGATGCATTCTCTATAGAACGTGTCATAATAGGGAGACCAAGGTCAAAATTAACATGGCTTGTGGTCATGAAGGATTTTCTTGCATTGGGCATTCCTTGTGGCGCTGAGAGATGTGTAAAAGAAGATAATATCTGCAACAAAATCTATGTTCTTTATAATATCTTTAGTTAAAATGACTTTAACATACATGCATTAATTATCTATATTTCTTTGGTAATTCAATATTTAGTGCCTTTTGCTATTTCCCGTTGATGATTATGGTTGCATTGTTTTGTTGTTGCATTGTTTTGTTAGTCATACGGAGATTATGATGGAGATAAGAGATAGGATAAAGATGGATATAGAGATAGAAGTTAATTATTATTTTAAAATAGAGTTTAATTCAAAGTATGTTTATTTTAATTAGATTAGATTAGTTTTAATAATTCGATCAAGTTCTAGTTTATTAGAAGTTATTTTGATTTTAGACTTGTTGCTATATAAATAGATAGCTTATTCATTGTAATATTCACTCTTGAATATATGCTAAATTGATTTTCTTCTTTGCCTTCAATTCTTTTCTTCTTGGACCCCCTTTCTTTCTTGTTCCTTTTCTTGTTCGTTGTCAAATTGCTATGCTCCTGCATCAGATTCATTTCCCTCCTATTAATTTGAGGAATGATAAGTACATTTACTTCTTACAAGAAAATGATGAGAAAGCACTAGAACGACAAATACATTGACCCCTTGCAAGAAAATGATGAGAAAGCACTAATCCTCGTTTAAGTTTCAGCATCAATATCTGATATTGTGGGGGGTGTCTGCTTTCCTTATATTTACTCTATATCATGCTTGGTTTTATGTTTGAATTATGTATCGAGGATCAATTACATTACTATTTAAGTCCATGGTTTGATATTTGAATATATGTTTTGCATGTGATTCGCGAATAAATCTATGTACAATTTTGGCTTAGCCATCTTAGCAAAATTATTCCATGTTGCATCAAGAATCAACCATTTGCAAACCTCACATACTATAGTACTCATCCGACTTCTTCTGTGAATTGGGATATGCATGTGTCGCTGTATTGGAGTAATATTCTGATGTTCTCTACAGGGCATTGCTATTGCACTCAAATGTGGAGCGACCAAAGCTCAATTTGATAGCACGGTAAGCTGAAATGACTTTTCAAACATATTATTTCATGTTGCTCTTCACTTTGCTTCCATTCTTTGCGTACCTCTGTGGTCTAGTCAAGTTCGATTCTGAGTCCAATAAATGCAAGCTATCAAATCCTTGCTACCGAACATGTCAATAAAGAATAAGGCTTTGATTAGTCCTTTTAGGAGCATAAAAGACCTCAGTGGACATTAATTAATAGGAATGGTGTATGAAGCCATTTTTTTTTTTTTTAAAAAATCTGTCTTTATGCAAAGTGCATTTCTTGAAACATTCCTGAACTTGAGTAGCAATCGAATGGCAGGATCCATATGGTTCGGTTCATTGATGAAATATTTATCAAACTTTGCAGAAGCAAGCAAATAGGATTAAGTACTTCACTGTCCATATTCATGATTTGAAATCTTCATAATAAAAATGGTTGCAGACTTGCAGCAACTAATGTGTATTTGGAAGTTGTGAAGACGGAAATATTTATTCGATCACGTCAAGTTTCCTTTACATGGTACTGGATTAACATTCTACACGATCCAACTGTTTCTAAGACATTCTTTACTGTACTTTTTACAGGTCGGCATACACCCTTCGGCCGCTGAAGAGTTCGTGACAATGCGGTCTATCACGAGACAAATTGCTTCCGGTAAACCAAAGACAAACCTATAGACAGTAATAGGAGATTATAAGAGTATCGTTTCAAAGATGTATACAGCTGCAACAGTGAAATAAATAGTTGAAAGTTAGTAATTGTTGGCAAAATGGGTTAGGAGAATATAGTATTAAATTATTATATGCAATATGGTGGTTTTATATTTGGAAAAACAATCACTTCACTTTTGCAATGCCTTTTATGTCAAACTATTACTAATGATTAATAAAAAGTAGCTGTATTTTGTGTTTTGAACTTTCAAGTTTTGAAATAAGTGCAACTGTGCAGGACATTAATTAATATATTGAAAAATCAGTGTATTAGATGGGCAAGTTATATTTACACCCCAAATTATGTTAGTTACACATGTTGGAATAGGATTTTGCTACTTGTATATAAAAAATTACATAATACGATGGGGGAGGGAAAAAATTGATCGTGTTTTAACTGATAAATAATAAAGTGTCATGTGACATTATGTAATTTATTATTTAAATCATGATACACATGTAGCAAGATCCAAAGTCATTAATAATTTTTTGATTATTACATTTATATCCTTAACTTTTATCTCCATCACATTCTTATTTTTAATATTTAATTGATTAGAAAGTCTTCTCCTTAATCATGATTTTCGTCCAAAAATATTGTTAACATGCTTTAAAATGATGGCCAAATATTTAATTGCATGTTTGTATTATTATTTGTTTTGCTTATTTAATAATATAATACAATCGACACATAAAGTCTTTTAACTTATTTAAAAGAAAATCTTAGATAGAACTATAATCAAGAACAATTTATGTTAATTTGAGAATAAGATTGAAATAAAAAAAATAAGATTGAGACATAAATGTAGTAATGTGTGAAGGTTATGAACCTTTCATGAAATTAAAATCAATTTAATTATTTAAATATATTTTGCCTTCTTTTGTAGTAAAAGATCATATATAAAATGACATATATACCCCTCATTTATCCTAATATGTATATTTTCTTGAATTTTGTCCCTAAATAAGATTTGAACTCTGATGACTGATCTTGTAAAACTTTGATCTTATTATATATTTACATACAGCACAAATAAGAACTCCACCCTATATATTTAAGTATACCACAGATGTTGGGAAATTTTTCATTTTTCAAATTTATATTTTATGAATAAATGTATACAAATTTCAATAAGTTTTTGTGTATGAGAGGAGAGAAATATTTGCCAGCAAACAACAATAAAGGTAGAAGAAAAAAATCTCACTACCATGGATTTTGCACTAAATCCGATTCATATTTTACCTTTCATCTTCGATACTTGGAATGAAATTTCAATTCTAATTCTTTGCCAAAAATGGATCTTCACAAATTTTGCTAAGATTATTAGGGGAGACAATAGCGCCAGGAGGGTATAATCGTCAATGCATTCACACCGTGTGTCTTTTTTTTTTTTTTAATTATATCCACGCCATAATTTTTATAAATTGTACCAAATTTTAATTCCAATAAACTTTCCTGGTTTTTGCTCATTTTCGCACTCACATCCTTAACTTTTTTCATTACATGCTTATCCTCATCATTTTATTAATTAATACATCTTATTTTTAATGACATTTTAAATCCAAAATCTCGTTAGGAGAATGTAAAAAGACTTATTTGCCCTTTGCATTTTTTAATATGAAAATTAAACAACAAATACCAAAGTTCCAACAAAATATTTATCTTCATTTCAATTGGCGTTAGAAAAATATTGGACATAAATTGACATCATAGACAAGACTTGTCTAACTAATTGAAGGTTAATGATGAAAATATGAAGGAAAATGAAGCACCTTCATTACAAAGGATTACTTGTAAAATAGAAGACCTTCTTTTCCTTTTCCTTTCAGTTTTAGGATTGTAATTAGTGAGTATTATAATGAGGTGTAACTAATAAAAAATTTGTGGAAATCACCTTATCATAAATTTATCACTTTTCTACTTCTGTTTATAATTAGGACTTCTAGTAAAAAAAGTAAAGTTACCAAATTAACATAAATGAGAAAATCTCAAAACTTAAACTTGATAGTAATAATAATAATAATAAAATTCAATACTGAAGAAATAATTAAAATAAACTTAAAATCTTGTCCTTAATCATGATTTTTGTCCAAAAGTATTGTTAACGTGCTTTAAAATGAGAGTCAAATATTTAATTGTATTTTTGCTTTATTATTTGTTCTTTCTTATTTAAAAATACAATGGAGAAATGAATATTTTTTACTTTATCTTAAAATTTTGTTTAGACAAAAACAATAATCGGGAACAATTTATGTTAGTTTGAGAATAAGAATGCGATAAAAAAAGTTTGAGACATAAATATAATAATGTGTAAAGATTATGAACCTTTCATGCAAGTAAAATTTAGGATACGAAGTAATTGCACAATTGTGTAATGTTTTAAATGAAATTTTTTTGACCATTCATAATTTTCACGTAGCTAAGAACTTGACTCTACCCGAGCTAGACAACAAAGTAGGACTGTACAAAATTTTCGAATCGAATCGACCGAATTGGACCTAAACTGAATCGAGCGGGTCCGTTTAAGTTAAATACCCGAACGAGTATCTGAATCGAGAATTGACGAATTTGGTTCGATTATTGGCTCTAGACCAAGAATCGAAGAACCTAATCTCTTTAATTTTTTTTTTAATCTTAAATAAGTCAAATTATTTTATTTTTTCTAAATAAATTTGTTAACTAATTAATTTTGCCCAAATTCAAAATACTATTTTCTTATTTCTAATTTTTAGCCCAAGCCCAACTTAATCAAATTGACCAAGTTTTACCTAAATTTCTTATTCTATCATAGTGTTTTTTTTGCAGTTATGGAGAAATCGATTTGGAAGCTCGATTGTGCCTCTTTTCATTATTGTGAGCTTTCCATTTTCTTCTTTCTGTGATTTTAATAGTCAAATCTATAAAGAACTCAACAAAAGAGGCACACAAAAAAAATCATAAAATTGGATTACGTTATTTTGTAAGAGCTAAAATTGAATATGTCATTAGTTAAATTAATTATTGTACAGAATTCGGGAACTGAATACGAACCAAACCGAACGGAATTGAACTCGAACGATTCCATAATTAAATTTGGACCGACGATTCCACTTATTGAATATCCGAAAATTCGAGTTCGGTTCAATTCGATTATCTTCACAACCGGACCATGTCCCCCCTACAACAAAAGATTTTCAAGATGGAAGATTTTCCTCATATATATTATTGGCAATCATCTTAGATTTTTGTGGTGAAAAGTCATTTTTACTTTAATCAAAAAAGGATAATCACTTTCGGTAGCTAGATAGCTCATTATTTATTATTCTTATTAGCCGTGTTCATTATCTACTATGTGTCTCTGCATTTACTACTTATTTTCAGAAGTAGATTATAGTTGACGAAGACCTCTCCTTATCGACGTTTAAAAATCACAAGAAATCATGGACATGTACTTCCTCGTCAATACTATTATGACTTAGAACTTCATTTTAAAAACATAAATCTTGTTAAGAGGAAGTGGTCCAAACTTAAGGTGACAAATAGGTCAAGTCGCTCATGGACGGTTCGTATTAAGACAAGATAGGGATTAAGTCGAGCTCAAATTTTTTTCGCAAGCTAAGCTTGCTGGGTTAGGCCCATGAATCGTCTTGAGCTCTTGGGCCAAGTCCACTAGTCTGGTTCAAGAGCCGATTTGTGGCTCGTGGGGCACTACATCCAATCGTTTGGCACTGCATATGGTTAAATTTTCATTTTTTTTTTGGTATGATGGCCCTTTTTTCTATATAAACTAGGGTTGAACAATGAAATCGACAAACCACAAAATCGAATCGAAACCACCTTTTTACACCATTGATTTGGGTCAACGTGGTTCCATCAACGTTTTTGCCTAAAATTTTCATGTCAGTTTATTCAAGATTTCTTATTTGTTGATAATTGTTTGCTATGTTTTTATTGGTAGTTTGTTGTTTTGTTCTAATTATTGTCATGCTCTCTTAATTTTTAGTTGACAATAATATTTTTTTTTTTTTACTTATTTGCGTCTCAATTTCCTGATCAGGTCAACATTTTAACTTAGTTTTTAGATTTTGCTATTAAATTGCTATAATGATTCATCGGATTACTTAAATGGTTGTTTTGAAGATTTTATCAATGAACTTTTTGACATATTATTTTAGTGAAAATTAAATTCAAATAAATAAAAGATTGTTCTTCAAATTCCTAAAGATGTGTTTAGGAGTGTGCAAGATTCGATTCGGTCCGATTTCAAAGGGAATTGAATTGAACCCAATATGCATCTTAGAAATGGAACCATGCGTTCCATATCAAATTATAAAATCGAATTGAAACCGAACCAATCAGTTCTGGTTCTATCTAGTCCAGATTTGTTCTTTATATTAAAAACTTCATAAAAATAATGTATTAAATTACTTGTTAGATTAAAAATAGATAAAATAAAGTTAAAATCACTAATTATTCAATAATATATAAATTAATTAAATAAGACAACAAACAAAAATACACTCCAAGGCCCAAGATCAAATAATGAAGACAAAAGGATAAATTATTAAACATAATATAAACTGTAAAATTTGGATCAAAAGTTATTTTTAAAAAAATTCATACAATAATACATATTAAAAAATGTATGTAGTATTTATAATCAAATTATTTTTAAGGAGAAAATCTTGATTCTGATGATCGACCACTTTAAAAACAACAAAAAATTTGAGTTCTTACAAAAGATTGAACCAAAAACACAATTTTTTCTTATTGGAGTTGCATTAAATCTATG
>CAIGRF010220915.1:4095-17989 GCA_903798235.1 Fraxinus ornus
TGAGTTTATTGGTTTCCAATTTTTCTCGTGTTTGTGTGTGTGTGTGTTTTTTTTTTTTTTTGGTCTCTCTCGTTTATGTTTGCTATTACATGTTGTGGCACCTTCAAAATGATTATTAATTTTAAGGGACTCCTGATTAAGCATTTATTACCTGATTCTTGGATGATATAATCTGTTGATACTGGCACACATTTTTGATCCGGGAGTTTGACTTGAGAGTTATTTCTACTCTTGCACTCTAAAATTTCTATGGCTTTTGGTTGCTCCTGTGATGATGGCTGTTCACTCACCCCCATGAATTTGGATGGTTCAAAACTCAAGGGTTACTTCCGCCAGCAGGTTTTGGTGTTTATGAGTCATCAATGGCTGGTTCTTCTGGCACTTATTTCCAACCAGAATCAGAGTCAGATGACAATGGTGAAATGGAATTATACTCTGTATCTTGGAATCAGGATTATGGTTGCTTTGCTGCAGGCACTAGTTGTGGTTTTCGTATATATAATTGTGATCCTTTCAAGGAAACCTTCAGGCGTGATCTGAAAAGTGGAGGATTTAAGATAGTGGAGATGCTGTTTAGGTGCAATATTTTAGCACTTGTTGGCAGTAACAATAATGCCCAATACCCTCCAAATAAAGTAATTATATGGGATGATCATCAGAGCCGGTGTATTGGTGAATTCTCATTTAGGTCCGAGGTTCGTTCTGTTAAACTAAGACGGGATTGTGTTGTTGTTGTTCTCGAGCACAAGATATATGTTTATAATTTCATGGATCTGAAGCTTCTTCATCAAATAGAGACTTTGGCGAATCCCAGGGGACTTTGTTACCTTTCGCACCACCTGAATACATTTGTGTTGGCATGCCCAGGCCTTCGACGAGGACAGGTCCGGGTCGAACATTTTGGCCTAAATATGACAAAATTAATCAATGCCCATGATTCTCAAATTGCTTGCATGACCTTAACAATTGATGGGCTTCTTCTGGCTACTGCCAGCGTCAGAGGAACTTTAATAAGAATTTTTAACACAATGGATGGAACTCAATTACAAGAGGTACAATGCTTGTATACTTTCCTTGAACAGGTGCTTTTTTCAGGTAAATGAAGTACTGGGCACAAGGCAATAAAATGATGGCAAATTTTCTATAATAGTCCTCTTTTAATGGCCAAATTGATAAATGTTACCTTCTAATATGTTTTTACGCTTAAAAGATAATTTTTTTGTCGGTCAAATGTCCAATTTAAGCTTACTAGTTTGACCACTGAGTTGAGTTGGTCGATATGTTTACTCTTTTCTATTTTGCATAGATACGAGTTCAGAACTCTCAACCAACTCTAACTTAATTGCAACGAGTTGCACCATCTCTAGATTTATGTGAGAACTTAACAAGTGTTTATGAATTTTTGTGTGAGAGAGAGAGAGAAGCAGATTAGGAATTAGTTAGAGAAAGCTAATAAAAATGATAAGGGTTTGTGAAGAGCAAGGATTCATTGTAGAGAGATAGAGAGACAACATTAGAGTGACGTGAAATTTTCAGATTTTTTTTTGGCAATAAGTCCTATTTAATTTTCTTTATCTCAGTTCTAGATTATTTACTCTATAATAATTAAACGGGAACGAATAAGCTTAGAGCAACAGACTAATTCATGTTCTCATTGCTTTCAGTTTTTTTAAATAATTTATTATTACACAACCAACCGTCATCATGTCAGAAGATTTTCTGTCAACTTTTTTGGACAAGATGCAGATAAAATATTTTCATAATCACACTCCTGTGATTGCGGGTTTGTTTTCTCATGCGAGAACATTGACGTTGAAGTAGCTAGGTAGATAAGATTTGTTGTCATCTCTAATCTACAAATCGTTACTGACTTGCATGATTTCATTAAGAAATGCAGTTTGGCTATCTGTGGTTGCATTAAGCGCAGTTTCTCTTACTAGTTCTTTGTTATCTTAACCAGGTTTAGATTTAATCTGTATTTGGATGACAGTCATTGTCACGACCACCTCAATGAAGCTCTTTAATTTTGATTACAATTGCTTGCTACAGGTACGCAGAGGGGTGGACAAAGCTGGCATATATAGTATTGCTCTATCTCCAAACATGCAGTGGTTGGCTGTGTCAAGTGACAAAGGTACTGTCCACATATTCAGTCTCAGAGTACGGGTGGTTGGAGAAGACCGTTCAACTGATTCCGCTGTTGTTAGAGGTCCAGCATTATTTCACCAGAATTCTTCAAACTCTCTCGATGCTCTCATTTCCTCAAGCACCAGTTCTAACCCCAGCTCATCGTTGTCTTTCATGAAAGGTAGGACATACATTTGATTATATGATTTATGAGTTAATTGTTTCAATGGTCATTGGACTTGTGTCTTTGCCTTCGATTACTTACTGAAATTTAAGATGTCGAGTTTTGACCAAACTTTGAAAAACGTTAGACGTTACTCATTGGTTAACTTCCGTTTCAAATATCTAACGGAATTGATGACGTGGTTGACGGAATGCACATGTGGCATCCCGTTACGTCGTTAAACTTTGAGATAGTCGAATTTTGGCCACTAAATTTTGGAAAACTTCTTCAATTGCTCATTAAACTTGAAAAATGTCTTCTAATACTTACTGAACTTTGAGGTGGTCAAATTTTGGCTATTGAACTTTAAGATAGTTGAATTTTAGCCACCAAACTTTGAGATGGTCGAGTTTTTGCTACATTACTTTGAGAAACGTCTTCTATGGTTCACAATAAATTTGGATTTAATTAAAATTTGTTGTTAAAATCTGGATTTACTTTTAATTTAACAACAAATTCATTGGGTGTTTCATTCTAAAATTCAAATATTATGATGCAAATATTTTAAAATTCTACAAAAATAAATTAAAATTAAATCTAACTACTGTGTAATTGAATAATCATTCCTAGTGGTATAGACAATGCTTGCAAAGCTGTGCAATGAAAGTGACTACTAATTGCAATGGAACACATAATGTATTTATTGTTAAAATTAAATTAAATCCGAATTTTGACAATGAATTTTAGCCCCTATTTGATGAGGAGTTTTAAATAGTGTTTTTTTGGAGAATGCGTGGTTAAAATATTGGGAAAGATTTTGAGTTTACGTGTAAAATATTTTATTGTATAAATGTGTAGTTAAAAATAAGTATGATGATTAAAGAGTTTTGTTTTAAAGAGAGATAAAAAGAGGCTTAATTAAATCCAAATTTATAATGAGCAATAAAAGATGCTTTTCAAAATTTAGTGGCCAAAGTTCGACTATCTCAAAGTTCAGTGGCCAATGTTCGACCACTTTAAAGTTCAGTGAGCAATATAAGACATTTCTCAAAGTTTAATTACCAAAATTCGACCATCTCAAAGTTTAACGGCGTGATGGGGCGCCAGATGTGCATTCCGTCAGCTACGTCACCAATTCCATTGGTTTGAGACAAAAGTTATGCCGTGAGTAACGTACAACACTTTCAATAGTTCAGTGGTCAAAACTCGACATTTTAAACTTTAACGAGCAATCAAAAGATATAGACATAAGTTTAGTGACCATTGGAACAATTAACTCTTATGATTTATTTTTCTATAAAGAACCGCTTGCACAGAGTGGCTTGAAGATTATTGGTGGTAGCTTGATCTGATATGACAACGGAAGAGAAATACAATCTCTCCTTTCATGTTGATGGGATCCTTTTACTTGGATCTGTTTTTTATGCAAGGCTAAAAAGCTTTTCATTTTTCCTCTGGTGCTTAGTGAAGTGATTTTGTATCAACACTGAAAAGAAAAATTTAGCTTCCAGCTTTTGTCTCTTCTCCACACTTCAACTGTGTCCTGTGTGACTTTCCCATCAATCTAACATCAAAAAACCATGTTGAACTACTTGATTTATAAGCTTATTCTGTTGGAGTGGGTACAGTTTTATGTAGTATTCAACACGCTCCTCTTGCGGGCTGGATTCATTTTTCTTTTTTGTTGAAGATCTGACATGCACAATATTTATAAAAGGGTGGTGATAAAACTTGAACGGTTGACCTCTGCCTACTCTGACAACATGCTGAACCACTTCATCTCCATCAAATTCAAGTCTTTTTATGAAGTCAACAACACAAACTCATCACCACTCGATTCCATACTCAAGACCAATGGATTCTCAAAATTTTAGGCAGCGAATCATAAAACTTCAAATAAAAACCTACCAAAATTGGTAATATCACCATTTCTCTATGCTGCTACTGAGAAGGACCTCTAACCCAATATTCAAAAACTGAAACTCCAGGACCTCAATATTCGCAAATTAGATCTGGTGGATACCTTGCTTGGATATCTTGAACTATAGGATCTAATTTTTGATATGGTATTGAGAAACGCCACTTTTAGTAGTGTGTAATGGGTTTCAAGATTTTGCTAGTAGGGTCCGTGAATGAGGCAGGTTCAACAAGATGGTTTATTGGAAAGAGAAGATGAGAAGGTGGTGGCAAAGGACCCAAGGGGATGGTGGGATGGGTGTTGGTGCTTGGGTAAGTGGCGATTTTTTATGAACATCTCGATTAGGGAATAATATAGATTCCTCTTGGATGGATGGAACTTGAACCTTCCACGTTTATGACTTAATTATTGTTTTTAACTAGTATCAGTGTGCTCGTATGGTTTATCTCGAGACATGGTTTCTATTAAGTCAAAATTCTGCTTTTTGATATTACTTATTTTGAGGTGGGCTCCTTGTCTTACACCAGAAAGGTTGGTTATTCTCTCATTTTTGGAAACTTCTCCAGGGGTTTTACCTAAATATTTCAGCTCAGAATGGTCATTTGCTCAGTTTCACTTACCAGAATGTATTCACTTCATCACAGCCTTTGGTTCTCAGAAAAAATAATTACGGTAGAGTGTCCGAGAAGTGTCGGTGTCGACTCGTGTCTGACATGTGTTGGACACGGACACGCTACCCTAATTGAAGTGTCCGTGCTACAGAGCATTTGATTATATGATTTATGAGTTAATTGTTTCAATGGTCATTGAACTTATGTCTTTGCCTTCGATTGCTTACTGAAATTTAAGATGTCAAGTTTTGACCAAACTTTGAAAAACACTGGACGTTACTCATTGGTGAACTTCCGTTTCAAATATCTAACGGAATTGATAATGTGGTTGACGGAATGCACATGTGACGCCTGTTACGTCGTTAAACTTTGAGATAGTCGAATTTTGGCCACTAAATTTTGGAAAACTTCTTCGATTGCTCATTAAACTTGAAAAATTTCTTCTAATACTCACTGAACTTTGAGGTAGTCAAATTTTGGCTATTGAACTTTAAGATAGTTGAATTTTAGCCACTGAACTTTGAGATGTTCGAGTTTTTGCCACAATACTTAGAGAAACTTCTTCTATGGCTCACAATAAGTTTGGATTTAATTAAAATTCGTTGTTAAAATCTGGATATAATTTTATTTAACAACAAATTCATTGTGTATTTCATTCTAAAATTCAAATATTATGATGAAAATATTTTAAAATTCTACAAAAATAAATTAGAATTAAATTTAACTACTGTGTAATTGAATAATCATTCCTAGTAAAGAAAGTGACTACTAATTGCAATGGGACACATAATTGTATTTATTGTTAAAATTAAATTAAGTCCGAATTTTGACAATGAATTTTAGCCTTTGTTTGATGTCCATTATTTTTAAAAAAGGAGTTTTAAATAGTGTGTTTTTTGGAGAATGTGGTTAAAATATTGGGAAAGATTTGAGTTTACGTGTAAAATATTTTATTGTATAAATGTGTAGTCAAAAATAAGTATGAGGATTAAAGAGTTTTGTTTTAAAGAAAGATAAAAAAATGCTTAATTAAATCCAAATTTATAGTGCGCAATAGAAGATATTTTTCAAAATTTAGTGGCCAAAGTTCGACTATCTCAAAGTTCAGCAGCCAATGTTCGACCACTTTAAAGTCAGTGAGCAATAGAAGACATTTCTCAAAGTTTAATTACCAAAATTTGACCATCTCAAAGTTTAACGGTGTGATGGGTCGCCACATGTACATTCCGTCAGCCACGTCACCAATTCCATTAGAGGTTTGAGACGGAAGTTATGCCGTGAGTAACGTACACCATTGGAACAATTAACTTTATGATTTATTTTTCTATAAAGAACCGCTTGCACAGAGTGGCTTGAAGATTATTGGTGGTAGCTTGATCTGATATGATAACGGAAGAGAAATCCACTCTCTCCTTTTCATGTTGATGGGATAGCTTTTCATTTTTCCTCTGGTGCTTAGTGAAGTGATTTTGTATCAACACTGTAAAGAAAAATTTAGCTTCCAGCTTTTGTCTCTTCTCCACACTTCCACTGTCCTGTGTGACTTTCCCATCAATCTAACATCACAAAACCATGTCGAACTACTTGATTTATAAGCTTATTCTGTTGGAGTGGGTACAGTTTTATGTAGTATTCAACACGCTCCTCTTGCAGGCTGGATTCATTTTTCTTTTTTGTTGAAGATCTGACGTGCACAATATTTATAAATGGGTGGTGATAAGACTTGAAAGGTTGACCTCTGCCTACTCTGACAACATGCTGAACCACTTCATCTCCATCAAATTCAAGTCTTTTTATGAAGTCAACAACACAAACTCATCACCACTCGATTCCATCCTCAAGACTAACAGATTCTCAAAATTTTAGGCAGTGAATCATAAAACTTAAAAATAAAAATAAAAACCTACCAAAATTGGTAATATCACCATTTCTCTATGCTGCTACTAAAAAGGACCTCTAACCTAATATTCAAAAACTGAACCTCAATATTCGCAAATTAGATATGGTGGATACCTTGCTTGGATATCTTGAACTATAGGATCTAACTTTTGATGTGGTATTGAGAAACGCCACTTGTAGTAGTGTAATCCAATAAATGCCAATGCTTAAGACACTATCATCCATTAACGACGCCCAAATTTCATCAACATTATGGAGAAATGCTCGGCCATTGTGTATGGGTGTATCCAATAGCGGGGCAATACTCTCATCAACCTCAAGCTAAAGCTCTTTAAGAAAATCAGTTCGCTCAAGAAGCTCCGTCACTTCCTTAGTCATTATTTCAACCTGTTCACTCAACCTTTTTCGTGCAAGAATTTTGCGCTATTGTACTTCTGTTCTTAAGATTTCAAATTATTTTATTATGTTTTGAACATTATCCAACCAATCTTCAACTTCTCTCTTGCGTTTTTTTGTAGGAAGATATACTGCATTTTGTAATTTTGTACGCAAGTCATCATTTCTACTTCTCAGCAAATCTATTTTTCTTTAAAGATTTTCTGTATTATCCTCCAACTCTATGCTTACAAACGAGAAATCATTTTTAACAATTTCAAAAAACTCAACCATCCGACTTACCCAAGCAAACATTGTTATATACAGTCAGAAAAGCAATTTAACGATTTCTAAAAACTCACCATCTCAGCTCACAAGAAAATGGGAAACACTCTGGTACTCCCTCAATAAAATTTAGGTGTCCTTAATGGATGATAGTGTTTTAAGTATTGGCATTTATGGAACGGCAGCAGGCAAAACAACTTTGGCAATGCATGTCCACGATAAGCTCTTAGAGGAATCCACATTCTTTGGTCATGTTTATTGGATCACAGTCTCTGAAGCATTTTACCTTTAGTAATTGCAGAATGAAATTGCCAGTGTATTGAAATTAGATTTATCGTTTGAGAATGATGAGAGGAAAATGACAGTTAAACTCTCCTAGGCATTCAAGAAAAGGGAGATATTTGTACTCATCAAGAAACAAATCGATTTAAAAGATATTGGTATTTTTGTAGGAATGAATGGATGCAAGTTGGTCATAACAACTCAATTAGAAGAAGTTTATCAAGAAGCTTTGGAACTATTTTAGAAGAAACTTCGCAGAGTTGAACTTCATCCTAAAGTAGAAGGGATTTGCAAGAAAATGGTAAAACATTATGGTGGTTTGCCACTTGCACTTGTCAAATTGGTTAAAAGCATGAGGGGAAATAATGACATTCAAGATTGGAGATATACATCAAGGGCATTGAAAAATTCGTGTATGGGACTTGCCGTCATGGAAAATGATGTTTTTCCAATACTCTCGTATGGTTATGAACAATATGTTGATCAAACTCCAGCTTAGGTATTGTCTTGAATCCCAACCAACCATATTAGCTAAGCATTTTTTTACAAGCCTACAAGAACAAGTAAACTTTTGTAATATCTCAAGTTAAAATTGTCAAGAAAATACAGGATGAGTCAATTATTAACTTAATCGAGATGTCAAGATGCTAGGAATAGTTGAGCTTAAAAGAACCTTTCATGATATTAATCCAGAACCAATTCTAGCAATTGTTTCTTATTCAGGCCAAACAATGCCCTAATCTGCCGAAACTCTTTAGAAAATAGAAATCGAAAGGGCAACGGAAAAATTACGAGTATTCGTAGTTAAGTATAGAATGAGCCGGAGCCTCGTCTAGAACCATTTTCAATTGAAGGTTGTGTTTTCATTTACACAGCCGAAATTGCGTTTCACAGGAGAACGCTGGTTAATGTGGCAAGAGAAGACGACGTCTGTTGCCACCGAGGATGCCGTTATGCTACCTCAGACGACCTTCAAACGGATTTATGTGGAGTGGTGGATGGAGCCAATTTCGTGAAAGTTCAACAACCATAACACGACAGTAGGTAAAGTTAAGTGAGTAATTAATCTTTTTACTCGCAAATCTTAGATCGAGAGTACATAAATTAGGTTAAATTTATAATAAGAATAGATAATATACAATTTCTTGAATATACAAGTTGGAGATCCACTATCCCCGATAATATTGAACCAATTGGATTTAAACTGTAATTAAAACTCCTACTTAAATTTTAATTAAGACTTCTATTTAAAATTAGAATTATTATTGTACAAGGATTGTAACCCCTTTATCTCTTTAAATAGAGATTAGATGAAACCTAGTCGTCTTATCGTACATAACAACTCATAGTACGTAATTTCATAGTGCTCAAATAAGAGAGAAAATAGAGTGAAAAATTATTTTATTCTTCGGTCCAAGAATTAGTTTTTGACTTAATTAATAGAAGGTGTCCACCTACCCGTATAGTCTCGATTTTAGAGAATATTATAGAAGAGTTGGAAATTTGAAGTATCAAGTTCTTGAAACTAAAAGTTGAAAGCTCGTGATACCTAAGACTAGAAATTCGTGATTCAAAAATTAACAATCGAATTTAGGTAAAATTTGAATATTTTATTCTTGATGTAAGATATACGTAGATGATCATGTTTATTGAATTAAAAAATAAATTAATTAATTTTTAGATAATTCTACTTTCGGACTCCAGTGGTGGAAGGATGGCAACTGAGTAATTATATCAGACGTCAAGGGTAAATCAACCTCAAACCTCTCCTGCCTTTATTATAAAATCTAAAATCTGTTCAGCCTTGTTCTCTCTCACCCCACGCTCTCTCCACCATACACGGCAAAGCCAGCGCTTCACCACCATCAGCTCACCGAGATCCACTATCCCTGGTAGTTCCAACGATTCCAAATCTGAGTTTTTCAATCACCCCCATATTATCCAGTTTCTCTTTCTAAACATATTCAAGAAATTGTATATTATCTATTGTTATTATAAATTAAACCCAATTTATGTACTCTTGATCTAAGATTTGCGAGTAAAAAGATTAATTACTCACTCAATTTTACCTACTGTCATGTTATGGTCGCTGAACTTTTACGAAATTGGCTCCATCCATCACTCCACATAAATCCGTTTGAAGGTCGTTTGAGGTAGCATAACTGCATCCTCAGTGGCAACAGATGGCGTCTTCTCTTGCCACGTGAAGCAGCGTTCTCCGGTGAAACGCGATTTCGACTGTGTAAATGAAAACACAACCTTCAATTGAAAGAGCCCTAATCCACTCCAATCAAACCATTGAAGAACCCTAGAAATGAAGTTCCCAAAACCCAAATTCGATTGAAGGCTGAAAAGCACCCAAATTTCCACCTAATTTGACATGCGAAAGAGAAATTTCCCCAAGCTCAACTACTTCCGCACACTGTGAAAGGTAATCCAAGGTTATAGTGCTATGAAATGTTCTCCTCATTTTGCATTTCAATAAGTGGTTCTAGACGAGGCTCCGACTCATTCAGTACTTGGCTACGAATACTCGTAATTTTTTCGTTGCTCTTCCGATTTCTATTTTTTGAAGAGTTACGACGGATTGGGGCATTTTTTGGCCTGAATAAGGAACGATTGCTAGAATTGGTTCTGGATTAATATCATGAAAGGTTCTTTTATGCTCGACTATTCCTAGTATCTTGACATCTCGATTAAGTTAATAATTGACTCATCCTGTATTTTCTTGTCAATTTTAACTTGAGATATTACAAAAGTTTACTTGTTTTTGCAGGCTTGTAAAAGAATGCTTAGCTAATATGGTTGGTTGGGATTCAAGATAATACCTAAGCTGGAGTTTGATCGACATGTTGTTCATAACTATACGAGAATATTGGAAAAACATCATTTTTCGTGACGGCAAGTCCCATACACGAATTTTTCAATGCCCTTGATGTATATTTCCAATCTTGAATGTCATTATTTCCCCTCATGCTTTTAACCAATTTGACAAGTGCAAGTGGCAAACCACCACACCATTTTACCATTTTCTTGTAAATCCCTTCTACTTTAGGATGAAGTTCAACTTTGCGAAGTTTCTTCTAAAATAGTTCCAAAGCTTCTTGATAAACTTCTTCTGATTGAGTTGTTATGACCAACTTGCATCCATTCATTCCTACAGAAATATCAATATCTTTTAAATCGAATTGTTTCTTGACGAGTACAAATATCTCCCTTTTCTTGAATGCCTAGGAGAGTTTAACTGTCATTTTCCTCTCATCATTCTCAAATGATAAATCTAATTTCAATACACTGACAATTTCATTCTGCAATTTCTAAAGGTAAAATGCTTCAGAGACTCTGATCTAATAAACATGACCAAAGAATGTGGATTCCTCTAAGAGCTTATCGTGGACATGTATTGCCACAATTGTTTTGCCAACTGCCGTTCCATATATGCCAATACTTAAAACACTATCATCCATTAAGGACACCTAAATTTTATTGAGGGAGTGTCAGAGTGTTTCCCATTTTCCTGTGAGCTGAGATGGTGAGTTTTTAGAAATCGTTAAATTGCTTTTCTGACTGTATATAACAATGTTTGCTTGGGTAAGTCGGATAGTTGAGTTTTTTGAAATTGTTAAAAATGCTTTCTCGTTTGTAAGCATAGACTTGGAGGATAATACAGAAAATCTTCAAAGAAATATAGATTTGCTGAGAAGTAGAAATGATGACTTGCGTACAAAATTACAAAATGCAGTGTATCTCCCTACAAAAAAACGCAAGAGAGGTTGAAGATTGGTTGGATAATGTTCAAAAAATAATAAAATAATTTGAAATCTTGAGAACAGAAGTACAACGGCGCAAAATTCTTGCGCGAAAAAGGTTGAGTGAACAGGTTGAAATAATGACTAAGGAAGTGACGGAGCTTCTTGAGCAAACTGATTTTCTTAAAGAGCTTGAGGTTGATGAGAGTATTGCCCCGCTATTGGATACACCCATACACAGTGGCCGAGCATTTCTCCAAAATGTTGATGAAATTTGGGTGTCGTTAATGGATGATAGTGTCTTAAGCATTGGCATTTATTGGGTTTCAAGATTTTGCTAGTAGGCCGAGCATTTCTCCAAAATGTTGATGAAATTTGGGTGTCGTTAATGGATGATAGTGTCTTAAGCATGGGCATTTATTGGGTTTCAAGATTTTGCTAGTAGGGTCCGTGAATGAGGCAGGTTCAACAAGATGGTTTGTTGGAAAGAGAAGATGAGAAGGTGGTGGCAAAGGACCCAAGGGGATGGTGGGATGGGTGTTGGTGCTTGGGTAAGTGGCGATTTTTTATAAACATCTCGATTAGGGAATAATATAGATTCCTCTTGGATGGATGGAACTTGAACCTTCCACGTATACAACTTAATTATTGTTTTTAACTAGCATCAGTGTGCTCATGTGGTTTATCTCGAGACATGGTTTCTATTAAGTCAAGATTCTGCTTTTTGATATTAGTTATTTTGAGGTGGGCTCCTTGTCTTACACCAGAAAGGTTGGTTATTCTCCCATTTTTGGAAACTTCTCCAGGGGTTTTACCTAAATATTTCAGCTCAGAATGGTCATTTGCTCAGTTTCACTTACCAGAATGTATCCAGTTCATCACAGCCTTTGGTTCTCAGATTTCAGCTCAGAATGGTCATTTGCTCAGTTTCACTTACCAGAATGTTTCCTGTTCATCACAGCCTTTGGTTCTCAGAACACCCTCATGATCACAGGCTTGGATGGAAGGTACACATATTGCTTTTGGGTGTTTATTTGTATATATTTCCACACATGCACACACTGGTATCTCTGGGTGCTCCACAATTTAAATACGTTAAAAACAGATTTGACTGAATTTCTGACAATTTATCAACAGCCTATGTATGTCACTTCAGAAGTTCTTGAAATCCTGCTAATCTTTTGATTCTTTTCTTGTTCGCCCCATTGTCAGTTTTTACAGGTGCTGTTTTGATCCAGTGAATGGAGGGATGATGGTGCAGCAGGAATACATCCGGTTTCTGAAAACTGAAACCAGACCAAGATAGGGTTATCTACATATTGCATGAGATACATGCCCTCCTCTCCTTTGTAAATACGCCAAGGGTCGTATGTCATATAGCTAATTTACTATGTAATATGTTCGTTGATGTGGCTATATACTCTGAACACGCTCAATGAAACTCTAGACCTAGAGCATAACAAGAGGCCGTAAATGCTATCTTTAATTGGAAACACTGTTAATAAATATATAGAGTTTTCTTAAAGTCTATATACTGTTATTCCTTCATTTATCTTCTTTTCAAAATGGATAGCCAGATGGCAAACCGAGTAGCCTGGCATGTAAAATAAAGCGCCACCCTGCATATTGCTTAAAGTTTGGATGTGATTTGATTTTGAGTAGATTTTGGTATAGTTTCTGAACTTATTTGTATTGGCACTCGAAACAATAAAAATGTTCTTGAGAGAATGTTCTGGAAGCGCATGTCTCAACTCATAAGTAGGGCATAAGTAATTTTTTTCTCGCAATTTCACCATCTCCTTTTATAAGGATGATGATGAACACACTTGACATGTTTCACAAATGTCAGGAATAGTTGGAAATATATCGTCTAGTTGGTTAATGTGTGTGCGCACATTTTATATGGAAGTTCTTGTGTTTTAAGAATTGTTAGAATCGAATAATGCATGTATATTTTATCAAAACGAGCCTATATACATGTATTACTTATAGGATAGCCTTTTGATTGCATTCTCACCCAACTTCTATGGTATCACAATGATTTTATGTAAGGTTGATTCAATGCAAATTCTTGTAATGATTTAAGTATTTTATCGTGAAGTGAGGTCTTCGAACAGTAGTTCGAGTTTGGTTCAAGCTAATAGAAATTAAACTTCTTGTAGACTTCAGCTAAAATTGGTATATCAAGTTAAGTTGGATGTAGGGGCGGATCCGGCATTTTGGGTCAACACGCAGCAATATATATATATATATATAACGTGCAATGCACGTTTGATTAGTTTACATATAATTTTTTTTGTTAAACAAGCATCTTGTTAGGATATAAAGCAAGATTTTGAAAGTAATCTACTTTAATTTCTTTATTCTTTTCATTTATAAAACAAATTGTGCAAGTTTTTTAAGAATGATCGAATTTTTGATAGAGAAGTTGTCCTGACAAAACCATATTCGTGTAATGTCAGCTTGAACATCTCCCTTTCAAAAA
>CAIGRF010220982.1:9202-23104 GCA_903798235.1 Fraxinus ornus
CTCCTCCGTAATAGTAGAAAACTCCAATCCCTCCAACTCTGGCCTCCACTCAAACTGCTCCCTATAAAGATACTGATAAAAGTTCACCATTTGGGTCCCAATATCCTATGGATCCTCAAAAATAACCCCATCCACCTCTAACACTATGACAGAATTATTCCGCATGTTAGAATTGGCAACCCTATGGAAAAACTTAGTGCATTTGTCTCCCTTTTTCAACCACGTGACCCTGGATTTCTGTCGCCAAGCAATCTCCTCCATCTCTACCAGTCTCACAAGTTCTTTCCTTAATACTCCACGTCTCTCCTTCTCCTCCCCATCCAACCCTCGCCTCTCCTCTAGCTTATCCAGCTCCTCTATGTCAGACATAGACATTGAACTTACGCAAGTTCACATTACCCACCACCTCATCATTCCACCTTTTCAAATCCCTTTTTAGAGCCCTCAACTTACTATTTTTTCCAAGGACATAAAGCTTACACTTTGAAGCGCACCTCATGCAAGGCTTTAAATTAAGAGCCTAGAAGCTAATGCCTTGGGTGCTATTTGTCAAAGCTTATGCCTAGACATAATCACACACCTATGGCATAAGCCTCAGGAAACGAGGTGTGCACTCCAAAATCTTGCTTTTCTGGACCTTTTTTATACTGGCATCAGCTTTTTGAGTTGGTTTTTTCATAGCTCAGAACATTTTAAGATTTCTCCTATTGTTTTAAACACGGAACAACCATGAAAACTAGACAGAAAAAAAATGGGGAAGGATAGAGAAGAGAACAAGTGAAGACCTAAACATGCCCTAGCCTTTGTATAACTGAAGTGTGTTAACCCCCTAACAGAAGTGTGATAACCTTTCCCAAAGAATCAGTGACAGAATACAACATTTAGCTTGACTCTTAATTTTCACATTTTTCTGTTCTCATTTGGTGAGCACCACTGAAAAGAATGTAAACTGAAAAATATGTAACGAAAATTCATTTATAAGATATTCAACCACAACCACCACATCAGAATTTTTCCAGTGTAGAATCCTATGGGTCCTCTTAATTTCATTGTTGGATAAATCATCTCATTCCACCATATAAAACTTCAATCAAGTAGATACAGCATGCTAATGATCCAAAAGCAAGCACCCACGCTCCAGAATCAATGAAGGTTCATGCACAAAACCTAAAATCATTTCCAAAAAAATGATGAAAATGAAAACCAAGATGCTGAATGCTAACAGTTAGCCAGCTGAACCATAGTTAGCATGCATCCCACAAACACATGCGATCAGAATCAAGTAAATGATAATTTGCATATAGCAGACAAGAAGAAAAACACTGCTTAAATATTAAATTCATACACCACGAAAGAACGTATATTTCCAATGGAACAATCACTCACATCATTCTTAGCGTCCTAGGTATACCCTTCAAAGCTTGTAAATAATTTCCAGGATTCCTTTTTAGACACTGGAGCTGAAATACAAAAAAGGAGAAAAATGCAAGTCGTGATTGTAAGAACACAATTTAAACTTCAGAAGTAATGCAGCCTACTTAGTAGAAACTACAATAACTGAAAAAATCATCAGGTTCAAAAGAGAATAAACACAAAATTCAATGTAATATTGCAAAGCTCAAGCCAAGAAGGATAAGTTGTGCATAAACACAGTGGGTTGATAATTTATGGTTCCTTCTTCAGTTCTTTGGAATTTGTGGTTGGTACATATTCAGAATTTTGGGTCATGACATAAAAATCTTAGTAACATATTAACGCCACAAACTGAAATAAGAGAGATTTATCAAGCACTGCACAAATAAAAACTTACAATGGCACGTTCTGCAACCAGATGTCGAGGTAACTGTCTTAGGGTCCCCTCTATGTCTCCACTCTCCTTGTAATATTCCCTCATCTTCCTTGTGGCATCTTTTTGTATTCAAAATCCAAGTTATAGAGAACATGGTTATATGACAATTCAATAGAATTATAGAAGCTCTTCTAATAGTTGCTATTGTATGGAAGTATGCACTATGCAAGCATGTGATAGGAAGATAAAAATTTATATCAAGTCATAGACAATAAATGTACAAGGATATCTCCTTCTCTTGGATCTAGAATCATGCTGACCGCAGCTTTCCAATCTCCACGAAGTAAAGTTGCTCCAACAAGATGAGTTGGTACAGAACTGCTTCCAAACCTCTGAATACATAACACATCATTATTACAACGAATGCTCTAAATCTTGAAACGGATGTCGTCAGAATCCAAAAAAAAGTTATGCATTCCTCCCATTGGCACAAACATCAAGCCTTATTGGATTGATGCAGCCTATCAAAAGCTCATGTAAAACTTAACTCAATGAAAGACTAACAGGCAGTATACATTCACATTTTTAGTTCCCTGAAATCTATGTAAGCTCTAGCAACGCTTCCTAGATATTAACTTCAGTTTCCAAATTTTTAATAGAAATTGAAATTGTACCATAATCTAAATTTCTGGTGCAATTCTACCCAAGATTTGACGGAAGGAGGAAGGGAGGGGTTAATCGAGGACTAACATACATAATTTACAATCTTTTCGTTAATTTTTACTTGAAACCTTCTAAGGTTGTATACCGAATTAGACTTGGCATTTTTTAATTTGTTTCACATCGTGAACAAATTTGCATCCGGGAATCTACTATATCAAAGGCCTTTGCATTATCCTCCTTTTCCACACCACCATCAATCAATTACCAAATGGCTAGGAAACAATAGTTACCTCCACCTCAAATTGTTCTGATCTATCTTATTTCATGTATGAAGAGAATAGAAGCAGCATGAAAAACAGAGAACATAAAGGTATAATTTTCAAGAGGATGTAAATCCAGGAATGACCTGCAAGCCAAAGTAATTAATAAATCCATGCTTTCCCAAGGCAGCAGCGGAAGCTCTTATAATATCTTCACTTTCAGCTACAATTCCCCTGAAGGTGTACAAAAGTTCAATTGAACATCCATGTATGAAATATTGCGCTAGTGTTCGATGTCCATAGATTAAACAAATATTTGTAGATGTATTTTACCTTAATGAAACAGTGAATCGGTTTCCTTGGAGCTGCCCAAGAACAAGTCCTTCATTAACATAGCTGCAGGGTAATTGAGTCATAAAATGCTGCAAACATTATAAAATGTACTTACACAAACTCTAAGGTCATGCTCTTACCAAAAGTCTCCGACTTTAATACCAATTAACCTTTCATTAAGCGCAGCTAATCTACTTGCCCGCTGCTTGAAAACAGTTACCTATGATGCAAACACGGATATATCCAGAGAGCTTGTAAGTGTAGGAAGTATTTTAGAACTAACAACAAAGTCTGCCATGCTCACTGCTTAAGGAATATATAAATTATAACAAAAATATAAACAGATGAGAATACTATCTAGGATATGTTCAAATGGGATTTGAATCTGTTGAGAAGTATCGTAGTAAAGTATCAGAAAAAGTTGATCACAGAATTCTATGCTGCTGAAATTACATTCTTTCTTAATTTCTTTATCATATTTTACCAAAAAGACAGTTATTCTGTCTTTATCAGCCAACAGATCCAAGAAAAATTATTATATCCTTGACTACAAGAAAGAAATAAGTTACGATATAATGCTGATTTAGAAGAACTCGACTCTTACCAAGGTCGTCTTCTTCCCAACAATAACCACTTCATCCTATTTCGTCAAACCTATTTGTTACAATAATACTCGTTTTTCTTTTTCCTTTACATGCGAAAGACAAATACTATTCGCATTCAATTCGTTTCGAATCGGCAAGATCCATTTCTTTTCTGTATTCTTCCTTAGTCTCCTCTAATCTGTAAGAATTGCTAATCCACTCTCTCCTCTGTACAGAAGGAACTCTAGGTTACCATGCAATTCACTTCAAAAGAACGCATTGAGCAATCACATCTATTAGTTAGGAACTTTCGTGTCCATACAAAAAGTAGCTAGCATATCAATTTTTCATATTCCGGCTTCTATGAAGGGCACTGTTCACTCGGAATTTTATAATAAATTCAACAGCCAACTCTCAATTGCTTCAAAGACAAGTAATGATCAAGCATAGACAGTGCAGTTGTACTCTTATCCATCTAAAGCTAACTCAAGAATTTCTCAAAATGCCAGAACAATTTTTTTTCACAATTTACATATAAAATGTTGAACTTACCAGCATCTGGCCGCATATACAGCTTTTTTAGATAGATTGATTAGCAAAGGATATGTTGCAAGAAACTCTGTTTCTCATGAGTGCTATATGCCAAATTTAATTATTTCTTATCTTCATCTTTTAACAATTTTTTCCCCTATGGAGGTGGGAAGTATAACTCCCTCTATTTATTTTATATAGCCGCTACCAAGTCCATACAAAAGGAGGCTACAGTGGATTAAAGCAAGTGTAAAATCCATGACATGAATCTTAATACAAATTTCTCTGGTGTGTCTCATATTAGCTACGTGCTCCATCTGATCACGGTTGTAATGGAAAGAGGACAAGAATGGATTGCTGTCGTTGCTAATATTCTAGTTGGTTTATTGTGGTTACTTTAGATCCTCTAGTAGATTTAGCAATTATCTGAATGGAATGATGTTAAACATAGATGTAGCTGACACAAAATTTGTTGGAAACCAGGCTTGTGCTGTTGTTATTGGGAGAAGAAAGTATATATACATGTTTTTCTTCAATACTTGCACCGGCAATGAAGAATCATCAGAAATTGAATCCTTAAATCATAAAACCCATCAACCAATATTAATTTTCTTAGCAACTAATACTACTGTGAAAAGGTTTATATCTACGACTGGCCCCCAAAAGATCCCATATATCCTGAATACAAATAAGATCCCATATATTTGAATACAAAAAGTAGATTACGATTCTAGCCAAGTAACAGTTATTTGGTCATCCAACTGAAAAAACTCTGAAAAAGGATGATTGAAATTGTCAATCAATATTAAACAAGTCAAAGAAAAGAGTTGTATGCACCAATATAGAGATGAAATAAAATACCCTTTGAGTCGATACAGAGCGCTTATCTTTTGTGCCAGCAAACCCAAAGGATCTGGGCTGCCCAAAATAGAAAGATAAAAAAGGAAAAGATCAATCAACTTCGCAGCAAAATTTCAAAATTTAAAAAAACTTTATTAAAAAAAATTGAAAGTCCAAAAACATAAATCGATGTGCAGTTTAAATTGTTTGTTGATAGTTAGTAATATCTAGCAACCAACAAAGTGGAGTAGATACAACCATTTAGAGATCAACTCAGTGGTTTGGCTTTAACATTGAATCAGATGGATAAGTCAGTAAATACATGCAATACCTGAACCCCAAGCATCTTTCCAAGTAGGCCTAATGTCTCCTGTGTATCCTTATTCTCCTTGTAAAGATGAAACCTATCAGTTTACAGTAAAAATTCCTTTTAGTTGTACACGACTGCAAAACCCCATTACCAATAACACTCTGACCAAATTAAAATGTTTTATAAGCTTCAAAACAAGAAATTTCAGTTGAAACCAACTAGTTATTATGAAACTATCAATAAGGGTAGAACCCTGTTAGAGCAGAAAATACTGTCTGGTCAACGTAGGTCAAATACAAATTAATCTTAGAAAAAAAAATATCAATAACTGATACAAAGGCAAATAATTGGGATTCTTTCTTCAGGGATATTGAAATAGGCATCTTCAAACCATTTGGAGATGAGTATTCTGAGCAAGAACTGAGAGCATGCAAAACTCACACAATTCCGAGTCCAACACTTTTTAATTTTATCTTCTTGAGCGACCAAAAATAGTCAAAGGGAAGTGGGTAGGGAGTATATATAATGCAGAATGTTAAAGAGAGTGAAAGGCATGAGAAAAACAAGAATTAGAAAGAGAAACTTGAGGAGAAATTCTAGTATCACGAAATATGAATAAATCAATTGGCTACATAATTCAGAAAAGCTACTCTTTTTATACATAAAATCACTACCAATAATGGACAGTTGTTAAAAAGACAGTAGAAAATTTCCTAACTTAAACTAATAATTATGGCAAAAAAATAAAAAATAAAAAAATCTGACTCTAGTTTCTATTTTTACGCCTAAAATAGATTTGTATTGTTAAACTGTTTCCAACTAAATCTGTATCACTGTGTCCATTATTTTCTCAACTGACTTCGATGAGATAAACAACAAAGTAGTTCCACAAAATTTGGATCGAGGCTCTAAAACTCCACTGTTATCCAAGTATCATCAGTAGGACTCATATTTCATCAAACCACAAATCTATGATGACTCAAGATCCCAAAGTGGAACACAAAGACCTTCTGAAACACCCACAATAACATAAGCTGACTCCTAAGAAGCAAAAGGAGCATGAGAAACAGAAACAAAGGACTATCCTGCAGAAAAAGATGAAGGAAAATTGGAGCGTTGAATGTGCCTAGGGAAATAAATATGCTATATTACAAACTTGACTCAAATTTAAGCATGAGCCAATCAATTAACTAGGCATTAGTTCCAAGCCTGGATAGTGCAGGAACAGTGTCAAGTGGTCACTTTACGAAGTCAATTCCCGGCATGTTCAGGATCATCAAAGGAAGAATAAGCACCATATAACATAATCACACGGTTTAAAATCTCCATCTTCAATGTGAATCAGCATTCAGCAGAACGCTTATAATTGTCATCACTTGATGTAATTTTCATCTTACCTCAGCATGCACATCAAGAATATCGTCGGCAAAGGCTCAAACATAAGCAGCAGGACAATAAAAGATAGGCAATGAAGCAAGTTTTAGACTGTTAGTTATAGTTGTGGATGGTCTTGTTAAGTAATGATTAGTTTGTTAATGTGTTATGTGCTATTTTTTAGATTCAAAGCAATTTTCAAACTGCTATATTCCCTGTGCCTGAAATAGCATAATTCAGAATATTTAAGAATAAGAAATATTATGCAACCACTGAATATTGTACTATCATAACAATCAGGAATTAGGCATTCATATGCATGAAATAAGAGAAGAATATGCAGAGGAAACACTACCTAAGGAATTTTCCAAGATGTTCTGGCCAACTATCTGAACCTCTACTATCATAGGCCTTATCACCTCGATCTTTCCTTTTCTTGGTGTTCCTCCCCTTGCCGTTATTTCCTCCTGCATTCAACCTCACCCGAATGCACTTTGATGAACTATCTGGTCCATCTACTGTGTCAGTAACAAGGAAATTCAATTTCTGCTTGAAAAAGTTATGAATTGCCTGAAAATCATTAGTTTCTAGTATGAGTAATAAGAAAATGTATATAAATATTAACATACATAAAATACCACAAATTTTGTCAACCAGTACCGTTCGATGGGCTTTATCAGAGCTAGGAGAAAGAACAATGGACATGTCTTCATCGCTTATATGAGAAGCAATTTGAATTACAAAACTTTTCAACTTCTCCGCATCAGAGTCACCAGCAAGAGCTAGAAAAGATTCCATCTCAGTGGCATAATTGTTATTCAATTGAACAGTAGGCTTTTCTTCCTTCTCCTCAGAAATCTATTAAACCAAAACAGTCCGTAATATAGCATCTTTACGACAAAAATATATAGATGGCATCGATAACAGTAAAAGAAAAATAGAATTTCACTACATACCTCTGCTGGAACCTCTAATGAGGTTAAATGCACAACATTTCCATCCAAACCCACTTCATTTACGATAAAATCGGAATATCTGGAAAAAAATAAAATAAAATAAAACAAGCGCAAGGATTTTACCATTTTCAAATGATAACCAAGTTGATATTTTTTCTATAAATCAAAACATATAACTAAGGAATTTACTAAGTTTACGAAGAATAAGAGAAAACATGAAGAGTATTTTCTCTCTTAAAATTCTTTATCTAACGAAGTGTATGAATCTGCAGCAGACGGGATCTACAACTTCATCAATTTTTTCAAGTGTTTGATTCATATAAGCTTAACTTTAAACACTCTGCTAGAAAAATTCAAATACTCTTTCCGGGGTATTTCAGCACCTGGTCCCCTCATTTGAACTAATATATCAGAAGGTGCTTCTACAATTGCATTCCCGTTCACAATTCAGCCGTTGAAGGAAATTAATTTAGATAAATTTCTAAAAATCGTCGTAAGGTTAATAAAAAAAACGCAAGTACATTTGATGTATGCAAATATTGTGGGAGAGAGACGAAGAGATACCTTTGCTTGAGAATTCCACGGAAGCCAGGAAGCTGCGAGATATAGCAAAGTATACCAACATCAGATTCTTCGACGGAATTCATGTTATTGGCGCTGCTCGGTTGCTATCTCCCTCTGTTGCAGGGTTTTGCAGGTTTTTAGTGCAATGGAGAATGACTACTAGGTTTTAGCTTATTTTTTCTGCACTATTACGGCTGGCCGGCTGGGTCTTCAAACTTCAGAATATACGAGGGTAAAATTAGGGAGGTTAACGATTAGTGAGTCAGTTCGTGATTGAAACTCAAACTTTGGGATTGGTTAGTAAAGATGATTCGAATTTTTTGGTCCAAATCAAATCGAGTTTTTGTTCAGCCAAAAATCTAATATCGGGTTTTTGTTCGGCCAAAAAAATCTAGGCTCGACCGAGCGGACTCATGATTATTTATTTATTTATTTTAAAAAAAGGCAGTCACACAATTGCCTGTTGTCGATTTTAGATGCATGTATTCTGTGCAAGGCAGTACGTGTAGCTGCCAAAGGTTTTTTTTTTATCACGGGCTCGGGTTCGAACCGATGCTCCAAAATGGGGCTCGGCCTAAGCCTTGGCTCGGTTCTATCGAGTCGGATCAGCTCAAGCTTTTTTCAGACCGTTCGAACCGATGAGCCAAATTGACACCCCTAAGTAAAATAAATGTTTGACTAAACTTTTTTGTGTAACTTCTTATTAATCGAACTTTAAAATGTAACACAATACTCACTTAGGTATCATGAAAGTAACTCATCCATCACTGAGATGAAATTCATTTGAAGTCCACGTCACAAACGGGAATTTGACGTGATAATATTTAACTGTTAGAACACTCCACGTCAATAACTCGTCCATCCAAACGGCCCCTAACTACTCTAACCTTTCCAGACATCCCTAACAAATATGACAACACTTCTTTTAGAATTCTCCAAAGGCCTCATCGAATTTCAGTTCGGTGACTAAAATTTTCATCATTTTTCGCAAAACAAAGAAATCATACTCCTGCCATAAATTTCTTAGGTATGGGTGATCCACAGACTTTTGAGTTTGAAGACTAAACCATGAATGAGAATGGATTTCTGCAACCTTAGGGACCACAAGGAGGTATGTGTTAAGCCCCACATTTTGTAAGTCTGAATTTAATGTTTTCTATTGAACTATATGTAATAAATTTTTTTTTTTTGAGATGTTAATAAATGTTAGATTTTGTGTATTTTTTGTTTTGTCATTAGACTAGAATCATAGAACCATAACCCTAAGTACTTTTAACGACAATATTTTGCAATGGGAAATTTGGCCTAATAGCCGGATTGGATAAAGTATTTGGAGAAATGGCATTTGACCAACATTAAAAAAGAAAAAGTTCAAGATATCTTAATTGGCCAAATGATAAAATTATCCTTCAATTAATAGTAAAATATTTATTCAATTTCCCTCATTTTCACCTCATTCTTTCTTCTTTAGTTTCACTATGAAACCCTTCTCTAAATTTGAAACTAACGTCATCTTCTTCACCTCAATTTCCTGTGCATTTCAAGATTACAAAAACATTACTTCTTCCATTCAAGTTTACTTCACATTACTCCATCCCTCTTTGTTATAAATTGGTACAGTAAAGAGGTAAATTTTTCTTCAATTTTTTTATTTTGAAATGTAATTTTATGCTTCAATTGGTGTAGGAATAATAACAAGGAAAAGTATATAAAAGAAATGCATAATTTATGATTTCGTAGTTTATTTGTATAATTTTAGTTGAGGTCTTTTTTTTTAAAACGTTGATGAATGTTTTGATACATTTGCAATTTGGAAGATGATAGGTTAAAGATGAATTCATCTATTATAGGGATGGCAATGGGTAGGGGAAACCTTCCCCGTCCGGCCAAGCAATTCCCCTCCCCCTCCCCGTTGCCCGTTTAAGGCGGGGCAGGGCCCTTGTCCCATTTAATTTCATTTTTATATATTTTTTAAGATTGAAAGAGAAGGTTAGGTTTCTTTATGCCTCCTGTTCACCAGCACATGTATACGGTGTCTACATCTTTGAATATATAAGGGATCGGGAAGGGAAAATGCACACAGATACATAAACGATAAATAAAAGAAGTTAGAAAACTATACTCAGGACAGTGTCCCATATTATATGATTTATTACTTTGACCCATAAATTACCATGGCATGCATGTCTAAAAAAATATTAAACAGGACAGGGCACCCGTTATCTATTCCCGCCCCGTCACAATCCCGAATACACGATTAAGCAGGTATTTTCCCCCTTTCGGGGTGGGGCCCGGGTATTGGGTTTATCCGATTTTTGCTATCACTAATCTATTAACATTGTTATAAAAAAAAATTGTGTCAATGACGTGATAAAAAACTTACTAATAAAACTTATCGATGAAGTCCTTTTGTTGTTTTGATATTAATCGTAAATACGAAATGTAATGAATTAGTCTATTTTAGCCGTAAATCTGAGTTTTTTTATGTTTATTTTGTATTCCTTATTGCAGTTATTGTAGAAGAAATCTAGATTATTGAAGTTCGCTAATTTGAAGGGTGTATTTGGAGGGTGTTGGAGTTGAAGTTATTTTAATTATATAGAGAAGATATGTACATAGATATTTGGATGTCGATTAAGGTTTGAATTTTTTGAGGAAAGATTGAAGGCCATTAAAAGTGAGCAAGGTAAAAGCCTTGCTACCGTATTTTCTCGCTCGAGTGAAAAACGGAGGCAGGATTTAGCAGTGGCAGGAAAATTCTGCCTATCACCATTTAAGCAAACAATAGAAGCGGAACTCAAGCAGACACCTCTTTTATCTTGCAAAAAATTTATTCTGAATTCCTAAACATGAAACAACATCTCTTTTTATGGGGGAACACATCACTACAACATATAGATATTGAGATTTTGATCTTTCAACACCTTCAAATTCTAAATTCTAGTTTTATATTTTGTTCTTTGTTTTTCTGAGAGTTTTTGCTTATTTGCTTGGCACTACTTCATTAAGAACTGATTAATTCTTGGATATTTTCTACAATATTATATGTCTTGGTTTTTGTGTTCGTTGGATATTCTAATGCATCAACATTGGTAGGCCATGGTTGATGTTGCCATAGAAGTTGGGGCTGATGTTGTTTTCTCATGGTTGATGTCAATTTATTTGCTTTGGCCTTTTCAAAATTTAGTTTATTTTATTTAGAGTGTGTTTGATAGATATTATTTTGAAATAATGTATTTTGGAATAGTGGATTGATAGAGAATGTGTGGTTGAAAAACAAGGAAAAGTTATTGATATGATAAAAAAATATTATTTTATTGAAGAATTTATGGTTGAAAATGAGTAGAAGAATGTGAATGAGAATTTTAATGGGATCAAACGGGGGCTTATTGTCTTTCTATTATTACCATTTAAGATGATTTATTTTAACCATATATAAGGTTCTTAACCTGGATTTCTAAGGTCTCTCTCTCAGTGGTCAACTCCCTGACTTTCTTAGAGGACTTCTCAAGCTCACTGGTAAGGTTCTTAACCTGAGTCTCTAAAGTTTCATTCATGGATTTCACTTCACTCAAGATAGAGGTGATTCCTTAATGTGCAGTACTAACTTCTCATTTTCCAATTCAAGTTTCTTATTTCTCACACTCAAGTCTTTGTTTTTAGTAAAAATCTTAAGACACTCTTCATACATCTTTTCATAAGCCTCTCGGATATCTTCCTCACTCATAGACTCTTCATCAGAATCCTCATCACTATCTAGGTTATCTCTTTCACTCCCCTTATCAAATTCATTCTTAATTCTCGTAGTAAAGGTAATATATTTTTTACTTTCCTCACGAGTTGATTTCTCATTTTGAATATCCAAGTTAGACTCGTCATTAGTGATAGTAGCATTCATAGCCTTATTCGAATTTCTTCTACTGGTAGGGCACTCACTTCTAACGTGGCCAAAATCTCGACAATTATGGCACCTCGCAGATTTAAATTTTCTCCTAGATTCACTCGGGCCACCTTTGTGTCTCTCTTGAGGGTTATTTTTCTTCCTAATCATTTTTCGGTATTTTTTAACTAGGTAAGCTAACTCCTCATCATCCATAGATTTTAAGAAAACTCTCGTTCTAACATTCCAATAAGCACAATTATTGCCATCAAAATATGGCAGGACAGATAATGAATTACTCATCTAAAAATCTAAGGTCGAGATTCGAAATTAAGCTCTGATACCAATTGAAATTTACATAGTTTACTAACTAAGTTCGACCTTACGTGTCGAATTATACTAATTAAAGCAATAAGTCACTTTTAATTAGGTTCTAGATGGTTAAACAAACAATTCAATTATCTTAAGTTGGATTACCGCAGTTTGTAATAAGAAAGCAGTAAATAACACAAAGTTTGATGACCAAAAAACCCGACTAGGTAAAAACTCCGGGACCAAGTCAATTACCTACACTAAGACAATGTAGGTTACAGTTCAATTCCAAACTAGTTCCACTAGCTGTTGTAAACCCTGCAACTCCAAAATATGCTGCTCATTCCAGCCTTGCAATCTGCTACCGTAGATACTGTTCAATTACCCCCCACTAGACCTCATGATCTACCTCATGTAGCTTCCAAATTCTGTTGTACTTACAAACTCACAATCTTCTCCAAAGATATGTTGTTTCAGTCTCACGATCTTCTGCATACGTCTCTTCTAAGAGGATACCTAGGAATCACATATTTTCGTCCTTCTTACTGCGCTTGAATCCCTTCCTTAAAGTGTTAATGAAGCCATGTGTTTTAGATTAACGAACCTTAATATTTTCCCAAAACTTGGTTGCTGGATCACAAGAGTGACGTGGATGAATCAATCAATGAATTGCATCTTGGATCTCTCAAACAATGATATGAAAGTGTTTTGCAATGTAGCACAATGAAGCAACTTCCTAAAATTCGTCCAGTCATCTATATTTATAGTTGGAGACGTTTAGGTATTATGGGTCGTGTAAAATTCTTCAAAATCGCAAATTAGGTCTGGCCGCATAAATATGTCGCTCGAGCGAGAGAGCCTGTCGCTCAAGCGACGCCTGGCCGACATTGGTTCCGTTTCTGTTGCTCGAGTAGTGGCCAGGCGTGAACCTAGCGAAATCTCGAAGCCGCTTTTTCCTTGTTTCCAAACTCGAACTCAAATCCTAGGCTACCTAACTTAACTATACAAAATTGTATCCAAGTTAACTTGTTACAAGTGTTCAAATAAGACTCTTTTGTTCACAAATATATCAATTACAACATTAGACCTAACAGAATCACAACCTGTATTGATACGGTGATTTAGTTAATTTTGATTTAAGTCTTTTACATAACATAAATGACCTGTAGACCGATGTGTAAAATGATTTGTAACATTCCAAAAATTTATATAAATAATTATTTGGTGGTAACGATTTTGACCTTGATGCTTTTTAATAATTTTGAAAAGTTGAGGGATTAAAGTGAAATAAGTATAAATTCAATTTTTAATTGGGCCAAATAATTAAAAATTGATAGAGTGAGAATTAATGTATGAATATTGGGCTCATTTTGTAGTTTGTATTAAATGATGCATCAATCATCAATATTGACTCAAGAAAAAGTTAATGAGAACAATACATAACTCCTATATATAAGAATCATATTTCAAAACTAACAAACTTGTCAAATTATTTCAAAATAATAC
>CAIGRF010221033.1:0-17218 GCA_903798235.1 Fraxinus ornus
GTTAAAAGTCATGGCTAAATTGGAATCTTGAGGAAAAAAAAAATTGGAAGCATCTGATCAATCAATGTATTTTGATTCCCAATTACGACTTCTTTATGATGGGAGGCCTCAAGGGAAGTCTTTTAGGCTTGTTGAGAAGGTTGAGAGGGGCGTGTGAGTGGTAGATAAGCAATTTGTATTGTTAGGCCCGCGAATTAGTCATTGTTCTTAGCTTAAGACTCCTTTATATTACTACGGGATAAGGACGATGACTACATGAAACTTTTTGGATATCCGAGATATTCATGGGTGAGGGTCGAATCAATAGGAGTACATTCTTATCTTGTGAATCAGTTCCGTCCACTGTCAGTTCTTTTTCAGTTTTTTTTCTCTCTCTTTTTTTCTGTTTTTTTTCCTTCTTCTTTTTTTTTTTTTAATGTTAGATTGATGTTTTTTTCCCTGGGGTTTTGGCCAAGCATCACTGCTCATTGTATACTCGGTTCCGAAGCTTTTCTTGCTCTTCGATTCTCAGTATGTATCACTATTTTCCATTTCAATTAATTGCTGAATGAGTTCTATTTCCAATAATTAGAAGGCGTTTGATTTACCCTTTTTCAGTTTTGTATAACATTCAAAACTTTTTTGGTTTGAATTAAAATTGCATTTTTGAAAACAAGATTATATGTTTCATTGATTCAAGCCATAATTTTGACAAGTTGAATGTTTTCATTGATTCAAATTAATACAACTTTTCATTTTATTTCCTCCTTGTGTTCATACTTAGACATATTAATGCCATTTGAAATGTAGCCTATTGACGCAAATTTCTAGCAATAGAAATTGCAATAGTTCCCACATTTTTTCTAGCATAACAAAGGAGACTAGGCATTGATATATAGATAATTACTTGAGGAAGAGAGTCAAAAGTAGCTTTATTCATGTGTTTATTGACTTTATTCCACTATTTAAAGGTTGGTGAAATTCTCTGGGAATAGTTACAATTTGAACCTCCAATTGAGGCCAAATAAAAACAATTACAACACTTCTTGCAGACCTAATTTGTACAAAGTCCTTAATTAAGCACCCAAAGATGTACCAAAATCGGTTAGGGCTCAGATTGTCCTCATCTCTCAAATGCGAACCCTAGACCACGAACCACGAAACCTCATTGCACAAGGAGAGTGCCATGGAATCTCGAACTACAAAGGAAATCTGAGGTTCCACTAAAAGCACAACTCAGTCACATACAATGAATAAGAAAAATCTACAGAGAGAAAACCTCAAAATTAAGCTCGCAATTTGATAGAAAACCAAATTTGAACAGAAATGGGGTGAGTACTTCACCTAATGAATACCAAGTGCAGCTAATTAGTAATTACCATTGATACTCAATTTGATCCGACGCTTCCGAACAACTCCCTACAAAGAAAACACACTTTCGAGTGGCTAAAACTTAAAAATTGGGATCTCAAAATAGCAGTATATGCTTGGATCCGGTCATGGGTTGGTGAGATCATTGGCAATTTTTATCATCTCCGGCAATATGGGTTTTAGCTGTGAAGTGCTTTATCTTTCAAAAACTTCTATCACAATCCTTTTTTTTTTGCTGACCTAAAATTCAAATTCTAAGTCAATATTTGTCGGCAAGAAGAAACAGGTTGCCGATAATTGCGGGAAATTGAAAGGCTGGTCCACTCGATGGTCCCGCGTCTTGGAAAGAATTGCATCGATGATTACCTATACATTTTCATTCAGTCAAATTTGCATTTACTCCTGATTTTTTATTTATTTATTTTTGTTTCAAACAAGGATTGTATAATTTATTCAATTTGATTTACTCTCATTTTTTTTAGTTTAAATAAAAATCATACAATTGAAATATAATATTAACACCAAGTACCTGCCATTCTTTGATTATTATATTGTTTCGTCTGAAGAAATGGATGATTGAATAATTTTTTACTCAATTGTTTTACATTCAATCCAGCTTATATACACAGAGATAGTTGTACATACCATGCATACAAAGAGAGAATATTTTATCTAACAACTTGACGTGTGGCCAGCCTAACAAATTAAGAGGGTGTTTGGTGTAAATTAAAATTAGATTTTTTAGTAGATTGTAATAGAAAATTTTGAAATGTATGGTTGGAAAGTTGTGGGACCCGTGAAGAATATGATTAATATTAATTGTTTGACTTAGATTAAAATCGAATTTTAATCCGAACCAGGGGCTAAAATGCATTCCTGTATCAGCATGTGCTATTGTCTTCCACTATGGATACGGTTAGATGGTTGGCAGTCATGTAGCTGTTGAATTGATTACTCTAACAGTTGGCAATGTAAAATCATTGCTTTTCTTTATTTTGGCCTAATCTAGAAGACCGGAATTGACAAAGTCTACTTGACCTCCGAGTCGTCTTCTTTAATTTTTAAGACACGGAGTTGATTATCTAGCATAGTAATTTCACTGTTTGGTACGAATTAAAATCTAATTTTAATTTAAGTCAAAGTCAAACAATTAATATTATTCATATCTTTCATGGGTCCACAATTTTTCAACCACACATTTCAATTTTTTTTATCACAATCTACTAAAAAATCTAATTTAATTTACACCAAACACCAACTTGGAAACTTTCCTTGTGGACTATAAACACTACAAGTATATATATATGTATATAATCTGAACTTCATTGCATTCCTTGGATATTACTTTCTGTTGCAGTAATCACGAAGAATAATGGGTTTCTTGCAGTTTCTTTCTTTCTTTTGTTTACTTAATTTTCTTTCAAGTTTGTCCTCTGTAAATTCTGAAAACAGTAATCTGGAAACGTATATTGTTCATGTTGAGTTGCCTACCAGTACTAGCCCAGCGTTGAACAGTTTTTTAAATGATCTGCATAGCCTGTATCAAACATTTTTGCCCACAACCACAGCAAATTCAGAGGAGGAAAATTTCGGCCCGAGTGCAAAAGGTAGTACCTTTACATACAACCCATTCTCCTAACTTCTTAGGTTTGAACCAAAATATGGGGTTCTGGAAAGATTCCAACTACGGTAAAGGTGTGATTATTGGATTGTTAGACAGTGGAATAATCCCTGACCATCCTTCATTTAGCGATGAAGGAATGCCTCCACCTCCTACTAAGTGGAAGGGTAAGTGTGAATTTAATTTCGTGGCGTGTAACAATAAGCTCATTGGATCGAGGACATTTTCGATTGGAAATGGGACACCATTGGATGAGAGTGGCCATGGCACGCATACTGCAAGCACTGCTGCTGGAAATTTTGTGCGAGGTGCAAATTTATTTGGCAATGCAAATGGCACGGCCGTGGGGATAGCGCCGCTTGCTCACTTGGCTATATATAAAGTTTGTACAAATAAATGTTCCGAAAGTGACATACTGGCTGCAATGGATGCTGCAATTGATGATGGAGTGGATGTGATTTCCCTTTCCCTTGGCGGCCCTGCTAGAGATTTTTTTGATGAAAACATTGCAGTAGGTGCATTTAGTGCAATTGAAAAGGGCATTTTTGTAAGCGCCTCAGCTGGAAATGATGGGCCGAGACTTGGTACTATGGGGAATGGTGCTCCGTGGATACTCACAGTGGGTGCAAGCACTATTGACAGAAAGATTAGAGCAAATGTAGTGTTGGGAAACGAAGAAGAGCTAGATGGAGAGTCAGCTTTTCAGCCTATGAATTTTGATCCAACGCAATTATCTCTTGTCTACCCTGGATTGACTACTAGTAACCCATTTTGCACGCCGACATCTCTTGCAAGCATCGATGTCAGAGGGAAAATAGTGTTGTGCGAAACAGGTGAGATAGAAAGAATTGAGAAAGGTCGAGCTGTTAGGAGTTCTGGTGGCGTCGCCATGATTCTCATGAACCAGGAGCCCGAAGGCTACAGTATATCGGCAGAGGCACACGTTCTTCCTGCAGTTCATATCAGTTATGTCGATGGACTAAAAGTGAAAGCATATATTAATTCAATGGCTACTCCAACAGCTTCAATCTCATTCAAAGGAACTATTATTGGAGATGAACGGGCTCCATCGGTTGCTTCTTTTTCAAATAGGGGTCCTAATCTGGCAAGCCCTGGCATCCTTAAACCCGACATTATTGGCCCTGGTGTCAACATTCTTGCAGCCTGGCATGTTTCTGTTGAAAACATCAATACCAAATCTACATTCAACATGATTTCGGGAACTTCAATGTCTTGTCCTCACCTTAGTGGCATTGTAGCATTGCTCAAAAGTGCACACCCCGATTGGTCCCCTGCAATGATTAAGTCTGCAATTATGACCACTGCTGATCTTATGAACCTCGCCGATAACCGGATTGAAGACCAAACTTTTCAACCAGCAAATGTTTTTGCGACCGGTTCTGGTCATGTGAACCCATCAAAAGCGACTAATCCAGGATTGGTTTATGACATTCAACCTGAAGAGTACATACCTTATTTATGCGGCTTGAATTATACGAACCAGCAGGTCGGAATTATTGTGAACCGGGTTGTTAATTGTATGAATATATCCAACATATCTGAACCCCAGCTAAACTATCCTTCATTTTCTGTCTTTCTTGGATCTACAAATCAGACATATTCCAGGATAGTTACAAACGTTGGTGAGGCCAATTCAGCATACTCAGTTGAAATCATCCCTCAATCGGGTGTTGATTTGAGTGTTGAGCCCAGTAGACTCCAATTTTTCGGGCTGAACCAGAAGATGACATATAATTTGACATTTAGCCGATCAGCCACTGCTAAAAGCAAATCAATTGTTCAAGGATTTCTTACATGGATTTCTGCTAAGTACTCTGTGAGGAGTCCAATTGTTGTTTTCATTGAATGAAATAATATGAACGGTTTCGATTTTTTATGATGATTATTATGAAATAATGTTAAATTAAGAAGTCTTCCTTAAATCAATGAATAGGTACCGTCTTGTTACTTTGATAATCACTATTATCGGACAGGTTCATGTAAGGCGGCCGTGAACCATATGTACTGTTGTAGCTTGACCCAAATTCTAGTAGGTATTGGAGTTTTGGTTGAAATGATTTTGAAGAGATCAAATTATGGATTAGAGAGAAAAGTCTCAGTAAATTCACTAGCTGGTGTTAGCTAGCTCTTGATTGTCATCACCACATCTTTAGCCGAGAATTGGCACCAATTTGGTGTTCGCTTGACGCTCGACCGATGAAGCTACTACTCATCTGGTGCTTGAGCGTCATAGTTATCCGGCCCAAACTCGTTTCATCGTTTTTTGGACTCCTATTCATCTACAACTCGTATTTTAGGGTTCATGTATATTCTCTACAACTTGTATTGAATTCATAACATTCATACAACATCCCGAGAGCTTTAGATTTTAATTGAGAGTATTGAGATCTTGTTTTAAACACACTCATTATTAATCATAGTAAAATTCTCCTATTCTGTGGTTTTTTCCATCTTGGGTTTCCATATAAATTTCGGCATTTTTTGTTTATTTCATTGTTGTCATTATCTTGCAATCAATTCATAACAATAAGCTCCTTGTAATTTAAATGTAAAAGTTGTTGACCTATGGTCAAACCATATGTTTTGATTATAACAAACAATCTTTGTTTGTCTCTAATTTAATCTTTAAGTTAATTACATGTTGGCAAATTGAGACAATACCATTGAACGAGAAGTTGTCAATCGAGGAAGCTCAAATGAAGATTGATCAAAGCACTCATGAAGGCAAGCTTTACGTCATTTCAAATCAAGCAACAAATCAAGCATTCACGCTAAATTGTCGAAGACTTTATAACTAAATTACTCTTGGCTCGGTTGTAAAGGTAAAACACTTTAATTCTTAGCAATGACACTTCAAGCTCAAGTAATGGTGTTCTCGTACTCGACACAATTTAAGAGACGAAAATGTTTGCACAAAATTATTTTTCAAAAGAAAGTTTTCCAACACTACTTGAAAATATCAAAACATACATTGAAAAATCATGTAAAAACATCATTGATTGCAAACAAAACTAAAAAGGAAAATGACCCAGAACAATTTTGGTCATCTGGACGTCCATATGACGAACCGGACGTCCGGTTGTCAACAACGGTAACATTTTTGACCGTTATGACAAAAGTTGTTCTAACGGTAAGTTAAGTAATCCAGTTCTAATCCAGACGTCCGGATGGTCGTCCGATTGGACAGAAACTTTGGCATTTTTCAACTGCTATAAATACCATCTCACCTACCATTTGAAAAACAACCTTTGAGCATTCAATTTGATACTTCTTAAGCTAACACTGATATCTTAAATCATTTATTATCAAATCATCTTACTCTTGTAAATTTTTGATCAAAATTAATTCTTGAAAATCATTACACACCTCAAAGATTTACACACCAAACACTTGTGCTCCATTCATTGCTATCCATTAAATTGTTTGCCTACATCTCTTCTTAAACTTAACATTGTATTAAATATTTACTAAGAAGAGAAGATTTCACTTGTATACTCGATATAAAGTGTGGGTCGTGTTGAGGTCCCGAAAGACTCAACGTTGTAAAATGATCGGTGCTCCTTGGTTGTAAGCCACCGGAAGCGATATAAAGGGTTGGGTTGCACCATAAGTCAATCAACATAGGGAAAAAGGCATTGCTCGTACTGGAGAGCTTGGTAACGGGGGACATAGATCATTACATTGGATCGAACCTCCATACTATATCGTTTGCACTCTCTATCCCTTTTACTTAACATTTTTATTTCGCACAAATTTACATTGTTCTATCTACGTGCTTACTTGTGTTTAGATTATTCTCTATCATTTACTTTTTCATTACATTAGTATTTTGAGTGATTAACGAAAAGGTTTTAATAACCAATTCACCCCCTCTTGATTAGCCAATCTTGGACTTTCAAAAGTCAAACTTTAATTTTAAACTTTTTTAGGACTCAAAATTAGTTGAGCCCCATTTTTTTTTTTTTGAAAAAACTCATTTTTTTAAAAATTAATTTTCAACCACTTATTCTTCATTAAAATAATTTTATACACAAGTCGAAAACATTTTACTAGTCATTGTTGGCCAAAATAATATTTTGAATAGTGACATTTAAGAGAACCAGTTAGAGTTGAATGTGCATCTAAAATACTTTATAAGTATTGTAAAAATAATATTTTGCTCTTCATTTACCCTTTTGATTTAAATATGGGAGAAATTCAAGCTCCTGAAAATAAATGTTAATTATTATACATGTACGCTAATAGTAAAATGTATACTTGAATGTGAGTATTAGAATTATAATCTAAAATGCTTTTATAAATGTTGTAAAAGTAATTTTTGACCTTCCATTTACCATTTTGATCTAAGTATGAGAGAAATGTAAACCTTAGAAAATAAATTTTAATTATTATACATGTACGTAAATAGTAAAATGCATACTTGAATGTAGGTATTAAAACTACAACTAAACGTATAAATGAAGATGAATGACAAATACGATAAATGAATTAACTTGAATGTTTATTAATTTAGAATTAATATCAAGGAATATATACGTGTTAATGAATATTAAATTATTTATATTAAATGAATATAATCTAATTTCCAATTAAGTGAAAATAGATTCTAATTAGCATACATGGACATAAATAATAAATTGCATTCTCTAATTTGAAATTTTAATTAATATTAATTAAATGAATGTTAATATTAATTAATTATAGTATTTATTACGGATTGTAAATTAAATACATGATGAAAAACGAAAAATAAGATATTATTGAAATAATTGAATTGTAGTTGGGCTATAATTGTCCAAAAAATTATTATCATTTGATGTGATATTTAGCCTTTGTTTGACACTCATTCTATTTCTCATTTTTCTCTCTCTTTCTTGATTTTAACCATACATTCTATCAATAAAATAATATTACACATAAATGATAAGTGTAGTTTATACACTTATTTGTAGCCTTCAATTATGATATTCTATTGTCTTTTGGATTAAACTACCTAATTTATGTTATATTGTGTTTTGTAGGTAAAACTTATGTTTGATGAAGAATTGAAAAAAAAAGAATGCAAAAGTGGCGAAAAATGACAAAATCCAAAGATGAATTCCTTGGAGAGGAATTATATATTAAATGGGTTGGAGTTAACGGGCCTCAATAAACTTGTATTGGAAATTTTAATTGGAGGTTCAAGTTATATATATAAACATATAGATATATATTAAAAATCTAGATATATAAGGAGGAAAAACACGTAGAAGAGAGAGATAGGAGGATTCATGGACGGACAGCGCGCAGAGGAGGAGGACATAAACTAAAAAGAATTGTGGCTGCCACAGGAAACAAAAGAGAGAAAGAAAGGTCAACGCGGAAGGAAAGAAAAAAAAATGTGCAGAGAAGAGAAAGAAAAGAAAGGAAAAAGAAAAGGAAACTGCAAACACCAGAAATTTTCACATTTGGTCAATTTTTAGATTTCTTTCTACTTTTACGCATTTTTATTTTTTCAGTATGAGTAACTAATTTTTATATTAGGGAAAACAATCTAGTCGACCTGTGATCCTTTATTTTTTTTATTCAAGATTTCTGTAATTTATTTATTTATTTATGTGTTGGTTTTATTATGAGTTTATTGCATTAAATTACCTGATCAATAATTTGATGATTATGTGAGTCTCTTACGAATCGAGAGGTGAGTTTGAGGTTTAGACCATATAATAAAATTGGATAAATTAGTATAACGTGTGGAGAAACATATACTAATTATTGCGATCATAATATGAATTCTTAGAACTAGTGTTTCGTTCAATTAAATTGATTCACATATAGATATGAAATTGTATTTGTTAAGTAGGCTTAATGAGAACTCGAGTGGGGTAAATTGAATAAATAGAAGAATTCGATCGAACGCTACATTAGGTTATTAATCTTGAATTAAAAATAAAGGTGATCAATAGATGAAATTGTTTTGCCCTAATATTCATCATGTATTTATTTCCAATTATGTATTGTTTGCAACATTTTTATATTTTCAATTTGTTAAACGTAGTTAGTTAAAATCATCATAATTATTTACTTATTTTGTCAAATAAAAGTTAGAAAATCTAATTAAGACCTAAAGTATAGTCTTCGTAGGAACGATAATTCGGACTCAAAGGTTCACTATATTACTTGTTACGATATCGTACACTCGCGATATAAAAAACGCAACAAGTTTTTAGCACCGATGCCGAGAACTATTTACTTTTAGTCTTAGTTTATTTTATTTTTAACTGTTATTTGATTTTACTTTTATTTATTAAAAAAATAAATTGTTCGTTGTATGCTCCGTACCCAAGGCGACAATCTTGAACCGTTTGACTCGGAAATAGAATGTACTTTCAGACGAAAACGCAAAGAACACAAACAAAAACAACATCAAATGACTGACGGTCAAAATATTCATATTCCTATTCGGCCAATTGGACAAGTGGCAGCAAGAGTAGCAGCGGTACCGAATCAGCAGCAGGAGCGAAGGGAAATAAACGAATGAGACTTGCTAGTTTCAATATTTTTAACGCCAATAGCTGCGCTTGTACGCTCCAGTATTGTGTATCCAGATTTCGAGGTAAATAATTTTCAGATAAGGGCGGAGTGGATCAATTTGATGATCAGCACTCTCCAATTCTACAGATTACCTCATGAAAATCCGAACACACATATCTCCCGATTTCTTAGAAATTGTCAGAACTTCCATGCTCCGGGGGTTAATAAAGACGCAATTAAGTTGCGACTATTTCCATATACACCGAGAGATTCTGTATTAGAGTGGTTAGATGCCGAACCTCATGGAAGTATTACTACATGGGAAGAATTGACCAGAAAATTCTGCAATAAATTTTTCCCATCGGTGAAAGTAGCTAAAAATCATATTGGAAATTCAAACTTTCCAACAAAAAGATGGAGAGATCTATCATGAGGCATGAAATAGATTCAAAGAGCTGATGCGAAAGTGTCCAAATCATGGGATCCCAATTGGTAATCAAGTGCAATACTTCTATACCTGACTCTCACCACTGTCAAAATCTCAGGTAGATTCTTCTACAGGTGGATCGATCATAGGAAACTCAGTACAACAAAAATTGAATTTATTTAAGCTAATTGCCACTACACATTCAATGTTTTCATTAGAAAGAATGGTACCACCGAGAGCATCTGGAGTGTATGAATTAGATAATACAGCATCTATGAACGCACAGATAGCAGCTTTGACGAAGCGGTAGAACTGTTGGTGAAATCACAAACGATAGGAATACATTCAGTGATAAGTGGTCCATCATGTGAAAACTGTGGAGCTAACCATTCAACAGAAAATTGTATGTCTATGGGCTTTCCCGAGGAAAAAGTCAACTTATTCAGAATGACTCCCACAATTTTAACCCATATTCACAAACTTGTAACCTAGGATGGAAACATCACCCGAACTTCATATGGTCAGATAATCAGTAAGGGAATGGTTCAATTAATGCCTATCAGGAGAACAAACCAAGTTTGGGGGAGATGTTTCATCAATATTTGCAGAAAACAGACAAAGTATTCCAACAGATTGATACTAATTTTCAAAATTAGCAAGCATCTATCAAGAAGTTGGAGACACAGATTGGTCAGATAGCTCAACAATTTGCAAAACATCCACAGGGATCATTGCCAAGCAATACAATGACAAATCCTAAAAAGCAAGTGATGGCAATAAAAGTAGTGGAAAACGATCCACCTAGGGCTCCTGTAAAGGTTAAAGCATATGTAACTCCACTTCCATTCCCCTAAAGACTTCGAAAGAAGTCGATGGAAGAAAATATTCATTCTATAACTACAAGGAGTGGGGTACAATTACCAGAGATTATTGTAAAATGATCAGAATGAAAAGAGGTTAGGAAGATGTTGATGAAGCTATAATTGAGGAAGAATCTGCACCCGCCTCAATTGAGAAAGAAGAAAGTATAGAAGCATCTGCTGCCAAGGCACCAAGTCCAGTTAAGGCTTACGTGCCTCTCATTCCTTTTCCTCAGAGGCTCAAGGAGAACAAACAAGACACAAAATTTGAAAAATCTCTTGATGTTCTCAAGAAGCTCCAGATCAATATTCCGTTGATTGATGCGATATTATAAATTTCAAACTACACAAAAATTTTGAAAGAGATGTTGACAAAGAAAAGAAAGGTTNAATTTCAAGCTACACAAAATTTTTGAAAGAGATGTTGACCAAAAAAAAAAAGAAAGCTTCTGGAGTTTGAAATTGTGGCATTAACAGAGGAAAGTAGTGCAAGAGTGCGAAACAAATTGCCTCCTAATTTGAAAGATCCAGTAAGTTTTACTTTGCCTATTTCAATTGGAAGCTGTTGTGCTATTAATGCATTGTGTGACACGGGTGCTAGTATAAATCTAATATCATATTATGTTTACAGAAAATTGGGATTAGGTGAGTCAAATCAACATCAATAAAGCTACAACTAGCTTATACAACAATTTCAAAGTCATGTGGCAAAATTGAGGATGTGCTCATAAAAGCAGGAAATTTAATATTTTCGATGGATTGCATTGTGCTGGACATACCAGAAGATCGAGACATTTCAATTATCTTGGGTCGATCATTCTTAGCAACGGGTCAAACTTTAATTGACATGGAGAAATGTTAGCTAATATCGAGGGTAGAGGACAAGAGAGAGATATTTAATATTTATACCCCACTTGACAAACCTTCCAACAAGAATTGCTGTGGAATCGACGAAGAAAAACTTCCTGATCAACGAAGCTGTCAGATAGAAAATCAAACTTTGGTGGACTTTTTGGCAGAGATGAAAATGGAAATATCAAAATATGGAGAGCAAAAAAAGGGTGCATAAATGAAAATTGCACAAAGTGCAACGATGGCTAACTTGGTTCGAACCACCATAATCAAACATAGCACACAGTCAAGCTAAAGACGTTAAAAAAGTGCTTCTTGGGAGGCAACCCAAACTTTTATCCTTTTTATTTATTTTATTTTTGAGTTTTAGAATAGTTTTGTTTATTTTATGTTTATTTGTAACTCACCATCCATACCACGTTTCCTCTTCTATATTTGATATGTTAGTGATTTATTAGATGTTAGAGCTAAGTAACACTTGTTCCAATTATTTGATCTTAAAGCTTTATTTGAATTTTCAGGAACATGATGTCGTGGAACATTTAAACCAATATTGACCAAGGAACCAACAAGAGAAATATGGAAGCTAGCCATTAATTACATGTCATATCAGGAGAGTCTTTTCTTCATTTCCTGTAATGTCGTAGATTTTATATTCTTAATTTGGTTGGTGTAGGTCATTTAAGAAATAAACTATGGAAGCTCGGCCCATTTAAAGTTATGAAAGTATAAGTCATAAGTTATTTATAAGCCCAATAATTTAAGACATTAAGTTTAAGTAAATTTGATTACAAAGATTTAATGAATAACTGAGTTGCCACAATAGTCATCTGCATGGTATTTCATATAGGCAACCCACGTTCGAATCACCAAGCAGATGTTTTTATATAGTATTTTATAAAATTATTTTTTTATGGACTTAAAACTCTTTAAATTCCTAGTTAAAGACTCAATTTAACAAGATTAATGATAATATAACCCTCTCATTTAGTTTTTCAATAAAAAAAGAGGTTACAAAAAAGAGGAAAATCATTTTTTAACTACATTTCCCCTCAAATCCGAAATTACTCTTATTTTCTCTCCAAAAAAAAATTATGTTAAATAAAACTTAAAAGAATGGCAAGGTTGTGAAGGAGAAAGTGCACAATCTGATCAAGGAAAAAGATTTTCAAAAAAAAGAAAAAACATAGTAGAGGAGTCAAATCTTAAAGCTTGGGTGCCGTCGGGAAAACAACATTTAACCTCCAATTTCATCCATTTCAAAAGCGCTAAACAAAGGTAGGTAGAGGTGCAAGTGTTTGTTTCTTTTTCAAATTATGATTTTTCGTTAAAAGTTTAAATGAATTGGTGCCTTTGGGGACGGTGTTACGACTCTATAATAGTTTGAATGATCATTCTCCGATTTTATGTGTTATGTTAATTCATAACTCCACAGAAATTGGATTTTTGTCGGAAATCTTACTACGTGCGAAGGTATGAATCTGTAGTTCGAAAATTTTAATTTGACAACGAAATACACCGATGATATCTATTGAGTTTCAAATTCATGGGTTAATTTCCTTCTACAGGTTGATTGATTTTTTTTTTGGGACGTGGATGATGGTAGAGGATGATGCAACATGTTATGGAGAAAGCCGGTGACTTAATAACTTTAAATTCGATTAAAAAACTTTCACGTTGTTTCTTAAGAATTTCTATAGACGTCATGCGTGGAACTATGCTAAGAGAATTTTTCCTTTCTATGAATAAATTATGTTTGAAAGTAGATACGTGTCACGAAAATTAATTTAAATATCATTGTTTACAAAAGAAAAGAGTTGGCGATTTTAAAGTTTTGTTGTCTCTTTTAAAATTCCAGTTTTCTGTTCTTGGTTTCAAAATTTATATCTCACTCGTTACTTGAAATTTTTGGACGAAAACAATTGAATATGATATCCTCACATGTTATCCACTGAATAAACTTGGAATCATGTCAATCTGATGTCGGTAGAATTTTATATGTTCCTTAGAGCAAACTGCACTGTGTAGTGTTACTATTTCCAAAAAAAAAAAAACCTCATAACTCAAACGTTACTTGGAATTTTTATAAAAAGCAGTGGGGTTTGATAGCCTCATGAGTCAGTTACTGAATAGATCTAGAATCATGTCACTTCAATAGGTGTGAGATTTTATATAGCACTTAAAGTATACTGTGCTGGGTTACTTTCCAAACCTTTTCACTTCGGGGTTTTGAAAAATATTTTAATACATTATTTGTTGCCGACGGAAGTCTATTTTTGGATATGTCATACTATAAGAAGTTTTCTACTTTACATTAAAATTTCATGAAGTTTCGAAGTCAATAGTTATGCAAACGAATTTATTTTATCATTTGTCGCTTGAGATAGAAAAGAAAACATCAACTTTTATTTTTAAAGTTTTGTCTACAATTTGGCGTCAATTGTGGATGTATGCACGGGAAATATTCTAAAGACATTTTTGAATTGTTTCTTTTGGTATTGAACTATTTTGTCTAAAAAATATATAAATAATAATAAAGTCTTGATATTAAATTCTTAAGTTAAATTTTTATGTTTTTCGCTAAAAGTATAGTTAATTATCTTATTAAGTCTACGGTCTACGGGTAAAGTAAAGTTAATCTAGTGACGTTTTGATCCATGCGGGTCGGGACGTTACAACGTGGTATCAGAGCAAGGTTTAGTCGATTATGTAGACTTAGTGTATTTTAAAAAAAAATGAAATATTTAAGGCACTCCATGGCTTCTTGCGTCCAGCAGTTGACCTCATCCGATGAACCCAAGGTATGGAGTAAAACATTATGTTCCACTTTAATTTTGAGCATGATTTATAAATCTTTTAAGCTTGAATCTATGAAGTGCTTATAATATCTAGAATGAAATTAGTTATGTAAGTTATATTTTGTTTAGTATGCATGAAGAAAAGATGACTGGCTATTTTTTAAAAATTCCAAGAAAAAAAAATTGTATAATTTGATATCACTAATAGAGGTACAACATAATTGGACACTTATGTGATAGACATGGTTAGAATTTACCAGATTACTAGAAAGACCACAGTTTGTAGAGCAGGGCTGAACCTTAGGGCCGTCATTCAGTCCTATGGGACTACGTGACTGACCCGTTTCGTCCGCTTGTCGAACTTGTACATGACATCTACGAGAGATGTATGGCAGTTGTGGATGCCGGACTGGAGATCACGCATATTGAGGCTGTGAATAACCTCATGCACTTACTTCCGCCTCAATTGGAAAACATGGGAATTGTGGTTAGGGACGAGATGTTAGAGGATAACCCTCCAGAACACCTAAACACGATTGAATTTGAGGTATATTATCATACCCTTTTAGACATGTGGAACGAGAGCTTAGAACCTCAACCAGAGATAGTAATTGAACTCGATGATGAGGTTGAGCCCTAGCCCGAGCCCGAGGAAGAACCTTTGTCTGAATCTGATCCAGAGGAAGATCCCGAATGGGAGTACTGTGATGATTTTGGGTTGAAAATAGAGAATGATCATGAGCATGAACCTGAGCCACAGGTTGAGATGGACATAGAGTTCGGGCTTGAGGCTAAAGACACCTCCGAAGATGAGGCGCTCCAAAGAAGATTCACATAACTCATAAGGATTGGAGACTTAGATTTCACATCCTTGTGATATTTTCCTTTATGTTATTGGAAGTTAAAATTTATTGAATTATTGTAAATCTCGATTTCAAGGAGTACAAAAAAAAAATCAGTTATCATCAAGTTGAGAAATAATTTTCTTCTATTATTTTTTTCTACTTCGATATTGGAAAATGAAGTTAATGGGAGATATTATATCTTATCTCTAGGGAAATGTCTCAAACAAACCAGAACAATTTCATAAGGGACCTCATGCAAGCGGTTCAAGATCTTAGCAGGCTGAATTAGAATCAAGCCCTACCCTTACCACCAGCTCCTGTTGCTCACCCGACCCATGTCTCGATTGTTGAGTTATTTCAAAGGCATAAGCCCCCTACCTTCGATGGAGCATCTGGTCCATTGGTAGTTGAGGAATAGTTTCGTAAGTTGGAACGAATTTTTCGACTTATAGATTGCGCTGATGCTCAAAAAGTCCAGTGTGCAGAGTTTATGTTTACCGGTGATGCAAGTCACTAGTGGGATTCGATGTCTCAAACTAAGACCCTGGAGTAGCAATAGGCATTAACTTAGGAATAATTCAAGGAGGAAGTGATGGATAAGTATTTTCCTCAGTCTCTTAGAGATTTCAAGGAAAGCGAATTCCTTCAGCTTAAACACGGTAATATGTCCCGACTGATTACGAGCTAAAGTTCGATCAACTCTCAAGGTTTGCTCCACACCTGGTTGACATGGAAATTAAGAAGACTTGAAGGTTTGAGCAAGGATTAAACCCAGACATAAGCATGATTCTTATGTCACATCGTTTTACACATACCGTGAAATGCTAAAACGAGCTCACGCTATTTGGTATCAAAAGGATAATGCAGAGCAACCTAGTCAATTATTCGGCCAACAGGATAAATGACAAATTGGGAAGAGAAAGTGGAATGGTCAAGACAAAGGAAAGGGCAANAGGCTGTGAATAACCTCATGCACTTACTTCCGCCTCAATTGGAAAACATGGGAATTGTGGTTAGGGACGAGATGTTAGAGGATAACCCTCCAGAACACCTAAACACGATTGAATTTGAGGTATATTATCATACCCTTTTAGACATGTGGAACGAGAGCTTAGAACCTCAACCAGAGATAGTAATTGAACTCGATGATGAGGTTGAGCCCTAGCCCGAGCCCGAGGAAGAACCTTTGTCTGAATCTGATCCAGAGGAAGATCCCGAATGGGAGTACTGTGATGATTTTGGGTTGAAAATAGAGAATGATCATGAGCATGAACCTGAGCCACAGGTTGAGATGGACATAGAGTTCGGGCTTGAGGCTAAAGACACCTCCGAAGATGAGGCGCTCCAAAGAAGATTCACATAACTCATAAGGATTGGAGACTTAGATTTCACATCCTTGTGATATTTTCCTTTATGTTATTGGAAGTTAAAATTTATTGAATTATTGTAAATCTCGATTTCAAGGAGTACAAAAAAAAAATCAGTTATCATCAAGTTGAGAAATAATTTTCTTCTATTATTTTTTTCTACTTCGATATTGGAAAATGAAGTTAATGGGAGATATTATATCTTATCTCTAGGGAAATGTCTCAAACAAACCAGAACAATTTCATAAGGGACCTCATGCAAGCGGTTCAAGATCTTAGCAGGCTGAATTAGAATCAAGCCCTACCCTTACCACCAGCTCCTGTTGCTCACCCGACCCATGTCTCGATTGTTGAGTTATTTCAAAGGCATAAGCCCCCTACCTTCGATGGAGCATCTGGTCCATTGGTAGTTGAGGAATAGTTTCGTAAGTTGGAACGAATTTTTCGACTTATAGATTGCGCTGATGCTCAAAAAGTCCAGTGTGCAGAGTTTATGTTTACCGGTGATGCAAGTCACTAGTGGGATTCGATGTCTCAAACTAAGACCCTGGAGTAGCAATAGGC
>CAIGRF010221042.1:0-11668 GCA_903798235.1 Fraxinus ornus
CCAAATCCACCCCTATTTATGACCCTTTGAAAAAGGGTACTACAACACCAACACGTAAAACATTTATGAGGATTTGGATACCTTTTGGACTAAACACAACAATCAGCATCCTAGAATTTATCAAAGAATACATTTGAAATTTCATTCAAACCCACACACTATCCTCGTGCCCAATATGAGTGAAATAGGTCTTAAATACAAGATTGTGAGTGCATTGTGCAAAAACTCAAACGTACCTTAAGCACATAGAGTTTTTCCTTGAGATCAACTTTCTTAGCAGATGGAATAGATGCTCCTTCCATCCGACTATTTAAAGAAGTTACTTTCTATAATCAGGTGCGTTCGGAGGTCGATGGTAGGTGGTCGACGACCAGCTCTACAGTTGGGTGAAAAGATTTTGGGTTTAAAGATTTTGCGAATTATTTCAATTGCGTTTTCAAATGTGGTGAAGATAGAAGTAAATGGTATTGATTAAAACTAAATAAGTTTTTTTTAAAAAAAAAAATTGGGCCTAAAATTAAATAAATAAGTGGGCCAAAGATTAAAACAAAAAATAATTGTGGAATTGAGGTGGGCTAGCCCATTGAAATTAATTGTTGGTGGGCTATAGATTACAATATGGAAGTATTTTTCAACTAATTTATCATTTTTAATGTATTTGGGCTTGGACAACAGTGGGCTACAGCCAAGTGTAGTCCACTGCCAAATCCGTTCGTGTATGGGAACATACTTGCCAAGTGAGAATTCTTCGAAATGACTCTAGGCAAATTCGAGCATGATTTATTGGTCGACAGATAATGCACAAGTATCATGATCCATGGATGATCTACATATCTTTGGACATCATTAATGACGTCTGTCGAGAGTACAGAGTGGTCATGAACTACCAGAAGGCTTGGAAGACCAAATAATGTGCATTGGAGGATTTAATGGGCTCGATCGAGGAGAGTTATACTAAATTGGCCTAGTATTACCAAAACATGGGGACAACTAATCCTGGCTCGCTATTTTTTATTTAGACGGAGGACGAGAATTGTTTTAAGTTTTTCTTCATGGCTCTTGGACAATGCATTCGGGGATTTCAAAATACGATGCGACCTCTAATTCTAGTCTAGGGTATAAATCTAAAAGTTAGATACGAAGGAAAGTTGATTATTGTTACATGTCACGATGTCAACATCCAAATTTAATCTCGTGCATTCAACATAGTCGATAGCGATAATGATCGTCGATGCGTTGATTCTTGACAAAGTTGGGGAAAGTAATTGGAGAAGTCGAGGAGCTTGCCTTTGTAACTGATTGAGGATCGTCTATAATAAATGGTATAATTGAATTTTTTTTCGAAGCACATCATAGGTATTACATGTACCATATACAAAACAACCTGAAGACTAGGTATCATGGCAACGACATCGTTTCATTGTTTAGAAGATGTGCAGAAGCTTACAGTGTTGAGAAGTGTAATAAGTTTATGGTTGAAATAGGAAGTAAATCATTCCCAGCATGGGATTATTTAACAAAAATGGGAATTGAATATTGAGCGCGGTCATATTTTCCAGGATGTCGATACAACACAATGACGTCAAACAATACGAAGTCTCTCAATGCATTATTCAAGAAGGATCGAGATTTACCAATCCTCACAATGATTGATAACATTCGTAACAAGCTAAAGTAATGATTTCACGACCGACATGCGGAATTACAGAGTTGTACAAGCGTGCTAGCATCGGCTCAGAAGTATAAACTTTTCAATATTGTAGAGGTTGCAAGAAAGTTTAATGTGGAACCACTAGATGAATTACACTTTTTCGTAAAATTTGCACGTAATATCGCATACATGATGGACTTGACTGATAACACCTACACTTGTAGTTGATTTCAATTGGAGAGTTTTTTATGTGAACATGCAGTCACAGTAGCTATGTATAAAGGCTTTGCAGTGAGAACTTTATGCTCTCATTATTGCAAGGCTGATTATTGGGAAGCATTGTATGCTATGACTAAATTTCATTTACCAAATGAAGTCGATTGGGAAGTTCTTGACCATATTTTCCTACTTAATGGTTTGTTGCCACCCAAAATTGAACAGCGTGGTTCTGGACATCCACGTACGTCTAGAATACCATTTACCCGAGAGTTTTCTCAACCGCCTAGGTGCGACAAGTGAAGAGCAATAGTGCATACTCGTCAATTTTGTATAAGTCAGATTCTCCTAAATAACAATTAGGCGGATGTATAATGATACCGCTGTTAATTTTCGATCACAGTTTAATTTGAACATTATTTACATTTTTTACGATTAAATAAACAATTAAATGAACAATATTTACAATTATTTCACAATTAAATAAACAATTTTTATTGATCAAAATTGAATTCATATAAATCGCACACCAACTTATTCCTCCAATTTTGTATTCAAGATTGGTTGATCTCATCAACCTTATGTGCTATACTCAAAAAATCAATATGTTTTATTGCGAACTCACAATTGTCCCTACAATTAAAAACTAAGTTTTCAAATTAAAAAAAATTATAAATACTTACAATTTCGACTATCTCGCCGTCGTCGTGTCCTGCACGATGGCTAGTCTGTCATGCACAATCACCTCCGCTTGTCTAGCCATCAAATGATTGATCAAAGTCACCGGGTCCAGGTTAAGCTCAAGTTGACCCTGTGTCGGACATGTACGGTGGGAGTCGTACACGTATATAGTGGAATCAACAAAGACGATTCCCTCCCATGCCCTCGACACTTGGCCACATCCCGGGATGGGGACGGGTAGGTACAGGGAGGTCCCCGCCCCGTTACCCACCCCATTTAAAGTCCATTTCAAAATATAAGTTTTTTATCATACAAAAAGAATATAATCATCATTCTTTCTGAAGGGAGCATTGTTCCCCAAATTGTACAAAAAAGTAATATTTTCTACCAACTAAAGACATGAAAAAAATAATAAAACAAACAACAACAATAATAATAAAATAAACGAGGCAAAGGGCATGTCCCGTCACGCCTTGACCCACCTTAATCGAGTATGGGGGAAAAGGACAAAAATATCTAACGGGACAGGGGATGATAATGGTTGCCTCGGCCCCAATCCACTTCGTTATCATCTCTATATATAAGTTAGATCGAAATTGTTCCATTCATTTGACTAAAAGTCTCGAGTTGAAGTATGAGCACAAAATTGTGCAGATGCATTACACATTTGACGGTAAAATTAATTTTTTGTATGAGAATGAAAGCTAAATTAATATTTAGATTAGAAGACGTTTATCTTTTCAACTGAGAGACTACTTGATTGTGCCCTAATGCATAGTCGAACTGTTGAAGTTAAAGTTTAACAGAAAGGAGAACTCATTTAATGCTACAACCACCCAATGACAAACTAACACGAGATTCAATAATAATTATTCCTATGGCATCATCTATTCCTAAGTTTTAATTTATTTAATTACATTGAACAACTATCTGCAAAACAAAAATTTAGGCTCACATAGCCCATCTGATGGAGTGAGTATAGGTAAAGATTCTAAAGACATGAAAAGGCTGCCTCCAGTCAAATACTATGGACGAAATCGTAAAATCATATACTGAGATTGATGCTGAACCGACGTGAGAATGTAAAAGAATTCGATAATCAAGTAGCCAAACAAGTAAACGAAAATAGTGACTTTGTGAAGTAACAAAATTTCAAGTCGAATATGAAATATGAAATTTCTTTTATGTGAGAAAAAATAAAAACAGGGATGGCATGCCATAGTATTTGCAATCATTATATACACGATGTGGATGTCTATTCTGCGTCTACATTTTTGCGTGCTAAATCATTGGTAATTAAGGCAATGTTTGAAATGCAAATTTTTCTAGGGAAAATGGAAACAAACATTGCAAATTTTTCTAGGGGAAAATGAAATTCATTTTCCCACTTTATGGTTGTTTGATTAGCAAGATTTCCCTCAAAAAATGTTTTCCTCTTCCTCTACCCACGTGCCTATTTTCTTGGAAATGAGGCAAATGTTTTCTTGTTGTTTTTGTCGGTTTTGATTTTCAAGTTTTTTTTTTTTTTTTTTGGCAATGGAAACAAATCTAGACACAATGGTAAAAAGATTTATTACTTTTATTGACAATTTTCATGAAAAAAAAAGTTAAACGGACACCAAACTTTCAACATTTTTCAGGTGGAAAATTAAACCAATCAAACACAATTAATTACAATTCTCAGTAAAATAATTTCTAGACAATTCAATTCCCTAAAATTCATTTTGTTTCCACCTTTACAATAAAACGGATCCTAAAAGATTGAAACCTAGATTTCCTTCAACCTTCACTCACACAATTCAATTCCCTAAATTTCATTTTGTTTTCACCTTTACAATAAAACGGATCCTAAAAGATTAAAACCTAAATTTCCTTCAACCTTCACTCACACCTAACACATTTCATTTTCAAATGATAATAAAAATAAAGTTTATCAATCTCACTAAGAAAAAATTTAAATAAATAAAACTCAAGTTTGGTTACTATTCATCAGTGAAAATTGATTTTTCATGCATAAGATTAATTCTTGATAAGAAAATGAATGTGAATTCCTCTTTTTTATAGATCACAATTTTTTTTGTGGATCAGGTTCTTAATTTTGAATAAAAAAAATGAATGTGAATTTCTCTTGTCTATAGAGGGTCGTGTTTGAAACAAAATTTAGATGAATAAATTTATGTCATCTTGAGAAACTCGACTTCCAAATTAATAAATTCAGAAAATATAAAAATCAAGAATAATAGAAGAAAAAACTAAGCTAAAAAACCTAACCTGGAAGTAGAAATCTCATCTGTATAAGTAAAAAAATATATTTACACTGCACACACTTACCAGATTCCTTTCACTGCCTGCATTTTATATGAAAAAAGCGAAAATTCTTCTCTCTTTCTTCACCGTATAATAAGAGTAAAAAGAGAGTGAATTTGCAGGGCATGATGCGATGTGATGAAACCTTCGTCAGATCTCCATGTTGGAAGCTACCAAAGGATGAATCCAAAGGGATCGCATGATCCAAATTCAGTATATACAGTTTAAAATTAACCCTAAAATAAGCATCGAAGTTGAACTCAGAAAACACAGAATTGAGATCAATGCGATCCCTTTGGATGCCTCCTTTAGTTGCTGTAAGCCTGTAAGTAATGCATCTCAGCTTCTTCATGATCTCTCTATATATCTCTATGAGGAAGAAACAGAAGAAACTGGTTTAAGACTGTCTGGTTATAAAAGAGAGGGTTCTAACGAATTATATTTTATTTATTTATTTCTTGGACTTCAAAATTATGTGAAAAAGAAGTAATTTTTATGATGGTATTAGGTTAGTAGACTCCTTTTCTATAAGAAAGAAGACATATGGAGAAAGTTTTTCAAATATGGGGTCAGCCATACCTTGTAGAAGATTTACTTCCATGTGTCAAATTTATAAAATGATTATAAACAGGAATTAATAGTGGATCTTGCACATAATAATGAGTAAAAGTTATGAATTGTAATTGAAATCAATGTTCGACTCCGATTGCTTGTGAATGGAGGCTTAAAACTTAACTTGTAGGTCCGAATTTCACTCTCTTGAACTAAAACGTAGTCGATTTTTACTTACTTGCCACTGCTCGTATCGGGACTTCTTTAAAAGTTGTGTGATCAGTCGCTCATTTAGCCCTTAGTTTAAGTAAACATTAGTTTTAATCATACAATTATAACTACTACCCATTACTATCCATATATTTCTTGGATCCACTACTATTTTTCTTTTAACTGATTGAAGACTTAAAATGTGGAACTATAAGTGTATATTTAGCCCTTGTTTGGTTTATTTTAAACAAAAAGTTAATAAAAATATAAATCAAAGTCAAAATTAATTTTAACCACTCATTTTATGGAATTAACAATTTTTATCAACTTTTCAACCATAAATTTTATCAGCTTTTTTAAAAAATTTACTAAAAATTCGATTTCTAGTAAAACCAAATAGGGGCTTAGTATGTATTGAACAAAACTTAACAAGATAAATAACAAACATCTTACATGTTTTTCTTCTATAGTATTGAATTGGTTCAATTATTATAGTTTTAAAATNTTCACATTATACACAATTAAGCCCTTTTTGGTTTTACAATAAATCACAATATTTTTTTTTTTTTTTTAAGTTGATGAAATGTATGATTGAGAATTTGTGAATTCTATAAAATATGTGGTTAAATCACAAACATCTTACATGTTATTCTTCTTTAGTATTGAATCGGTTCAATTATTATTGTTTTTGAATTGTTTTGCATAGCCCCTGTTTGGTGGGGATCAAAATTAGATTTTGATAAAAATTGATGAAATAAATGATTGAAAAGTTGTGAGTTTCATAAAATATAAAAATAAAATTAATTATTGAATTTAACTTAAATTAAAATCTAAATATTAATCCTTTACTTTAAAGTTTTCAGTGTCACCACAATTCAAAGCCACGCCCAAAATTTTCAATGCTTATTTCAAGAGAAATGCTCTCTCTCACTCTACCACGTGTTTGTGTGTGATGTGCCACCATTGAAAAAAGTTAATCTACAAAAAAGCATAATTTAGTTGATGATTTTATCCCGAGAGATACATGTGTGTTTAATTCACATTATTTTGGAAGAATGTATTATAAAATAGTATATTGATGAAGAATATATGGTTGAAAAAGAAGGAAAAGTTATTAATGTGATGAAAAATATTATTTTATTGAAAAATGTGCGGTTAAAAATGAATAAAATAATGAGAATAAAAAATTTAATGTGTACCAAACATGTCATAATATATTTAGATAGGAACCGTTGGGTCTGGGACTCTAGCTAGGTTTTAATAATATTGGATTTTCATATATGGTCAAAGTTAAGCGAACATTAGGTGCTCATGTTTGGCTTACTTAGCTTATATAATTCCAATTTACTTATAAATAAACTCGAAGATCGATGTCACTCTTTAATTTACTTATAAATTAATTCTAATTAATTTACCATTAAGTAAATCTGCCTCTTTAGCTAAGCTTAAAACTTTGAACTTACTTTGAAAGTGATTTTACCTTATATTTTTTAAATCATTGCGGATAGTTGTATTTGCTTCTTTTTACAATTGGTACGATAAGAAGTGATAGAGAAAATACGTCAAGTCAATGCTAGGCACATCACACTACAACATTGAAATAACGCTTACTACTTCAGAGAAGAGCTTGAACGATCTTTAAACAAAATGACATTTTTACTTCTCAAATTATTATTTTTTATCCAAATTTTTACTTTTGAGAATTGGATGAAATGTGTTCCAATTCATTTTTTGGGTTTTCATTCACACAACAGTTTGCAGCAAGTGCTTATGAAAAATCATTTTTTAACTAAGGGAATTTTTGCTTATTATTAGGGTATATGAATATATAATATAAAATTGAGGCGGTCCGACATTCCAATATTGACGAGGACCGGTTTAATGTTCTGGAAAATATTTAGAGGGTGATGATGACAGGGGACCTTATGGCATTATTATCAATCATAATTTGTAATCGAGAGTTTTGACCTATAAATGCAAATCTTCTTTTCTTTAAAATGATTAATCATTAATATTTTTCTAGCCCCTATTTGAGTCAAATTATTGTAGAATGAGAATGAAAAATATAATCGTTATTGTAGTCCACACAAGAGATAGAAAATTTGAATTTAAATGTTGATGTGATAAATAACTGTCATATTTTTCATTTTAATGAGATAATAATGTAGATCAAACTGGGTAGATATAAAGAGATCTTGATTGTGCATGAATCAGTCAACTCTATGGACAAATTCACAGGAGACTAGTTGTACCTTGCCATAAATTCAGTATTGGTTTTGAAAATTGCCATTTTATGTTCAATTTTTTTTAAATACAATTTATTTTGGAGTAGTGTAAAGCCAAATTCTTAGTATATGAAAACAAATTATAGAAATTGTAAGATTAACAACCTTTAGACCAACTTATAATAAATATAGAGACAGCCCCTCAAGCATAGTTCAGTGTTGCAAAGGACGGGAGTGAGATAACCTCAACTGAACTGGCAGCCGCAATCTGATAGTTTGATTCCTGCCTCTAACAAGGTTTGAAATTGGACTCTTTGTGGGCACCAGTATGACAGCTCTTGTACCATGACCTGCTGAAGCACATCCCTCAATTTATCCCATCCACGATGCTCTAGGAGCGGGGCGGTGGAAAGCTCTCAAGGTTGGGGTTCAACCTTTTTTTATAATAAATATAGAGATTTCTCCATAGTTGCCCTAGTAGTATCATGAGCTGTGCTACTCAAACAGGGCTATCGACAGGGGCTTTAAATAGGGACAGATGTGGATTCACCTCAGTCCTTGATTTGAAGCAGAGCCCATGGAACTAGGACAACTATGAAGAAATCTCTATATTTATTATAAGTTGTTCTGGAGATCGTTGATCTTACCATTTCTATCATTTGTATTCGTATACTGAGAATTCAGCTCTGCATCCCTCCTAGCATTAGTGGTAGTATCATACTCTAATGCAACTTTTACCATAAAGAAAATTAATTCCTATTTTTTAATATATTTGCATTATACTAACAAATTATCGAGACAAAAAATAAAATAAAATTATATCACGCTTAGAGTATCATAGAATTAGCTTCGTACATGTCACGTGTCATGGTAGGGGAGAGATCAATTAATTATTAAATGACATTAATTCAATGAAATAGACGCTTATAGCTTTAAGTAACCCTCGATGATCATATTTTCAATATGAACACCTGAATAAGATTGAAATGTATAATATTGAGTGCTCTCAAATCTATTGTTGAGAATTGAAAATCTTTCTAGACGATCAAAAGCAATAAAATTACAGCAAGGAAATACAGACACAAAAGAACTCGTAAGACTTACAAAAATTCGTTTAAATGTGAGACTATGTTTTCTTCATTCGTCACAATAATTCACAACGATGAAAAGAAACTTACACGAGAAAAATGTACACCCTATTTTCCTTAACATCTCACTCATTTTTTATTTTTTTATTTTTTTTATAACGATCCAGAATCGAAATTCAATGGTCAATCTGCATACTGAGTGCGCTTAACAACAATAATTAAACTCAACAACTTAATACTAACCTCCTATACCAAAATGTCAATAAGAAACAAAGATAGAATTTGTCTAATGGACCACTCAAACTGGTGCAGGCTTCTTATGGTGCTAGGGTTGGTCACACCATATATTAACTCTTAAGGCCAAGTGGGGTTACATTAAATGTGGTGGGGGAATACTGTCTGATATATACACATACATTAATCTTGTCTATAATTTATTGTATAGAGTCATGGCAGGATGATGAACGTAAGGTTGTCTCTTCTTTACCTTGCATGAATAAAATTTCATCTCAGTAGTTGTTACTCGTATGGTATAGCATTTGGTAAGATTACAAAAAAGCTGTTCGTCCTTTGCACAACAAATTCACTGACTCACTGATGGCTTCCACTCACACTTCTTTCTTGTAATGATTTTGCAACTTTAACAAAAAAATTGTAACAGATGCGGTGATATAATCCCAGTTGGCAAAAGATCATTTGNTGGTATAGCATTTGGTAAGATTACCAAAAAGCTGTTCGTCCTTTGCACAACAAATTCACTGACTCACTGATGGCTTCCACTCACACTTCTTTCTTGTAATGATTTTGCAACTTTAACAAAAAAATTGTAACAGATGCGGTGATATAATCCCAGTTGGCAAAAGATCATTTGATGGAGATGTTAACTGTGTTTAAAACAGTCCGATAATGAGATGTCATGTGACATTATGTTAAAGTTTATGTCAATCATTATGTTTTTGTAGCATGATTCTTCTTGTTAAGGCATGGCTCGTCGTGGACCGTGGTTGTGGGGGGTGGGGCACCTCTTAGTCCTTGTTTGAAACCTGAGATTTTCTATGGAAAATCCATTTTCCAAGTTTTGGGCTATTTGGTAGCCAACATTTTCCATGGAATTCCTTTTCCAATTTTTCACTTTCGAGCATCTTTTTCCCACTTTTCAATGAAATTGTTTTCTTGTTGTTTTGGTGGTTTTTGGTTTTTCACCTTTTTTTTGACAATTGGAAAAAACTCTAGACATAATAGTAAAAAAAACTATCATTTTTATTGACAATTTCTTTGTTAAACAAAGCCAAACGAACACCAAATTTTCAACATTTTTCAATGACAAATTATACCAATCAAACACAATAAATTACAATTTCCAGTAAAACAAATTTTAAACAATTCAATTCTCAGTAATTCATTTTGTTTTCACCCGAATTTCACATTTGCAATCAAACGGACGTATGAAGTATTGAAAATTATAGTGGGTTGAAACATGTATAAACAAAATGTAAATGAGTTTATTTTTAATTTATTAACTTCTTATGGAGATTTAAATTAGGCCGAACTAAGTCACCTATTGACGCTTGTTGGCCTAGCAAGACGTGGCTCGTTATGATGCAGTGGTTGTGAGTCATCACCTAGTTACCTAAATCACAGTGTCATCCATTTTACACCCCTATTTAGGGGAAGAGATTAAATTATAGGATATATATTTTGAGTGGGATCAATATTTTATTCAATTGTTTTTTAATATTATCAAAATTAAAAAATTGTATTTTATTTAGATTGTAATTCTCATTGAAACCATGCATATAGGGGTCATGTTATAATGATATATACATATGTGTTTTGACTCTCTCTACTTTCTTATATTTCTTTATTGTTCTTTTAATTTCATAACATGTTACCAACAAAGGAGCATTAACCAAAATAGAGGAAAACTCAAGATCAATAGTGCAGAAAATTTATAGTATCTGAAAAGCTACACAGATGTTATTAAATGTTGATACCTCAGTCATCTGTGGTCCGATCATTGTGAAATTTGGACATCAAGTTCATAACTCGTTCTTCTTCAAATCCAATAGTAAATAAAAATCCAGCGATTGGGTAGTAACGGATTTAAATGAGCTGAAAAATCATGATTTTTTGGTAAACAAAAGAATTTTTCAAATTTTCGTTTTTAAAGAACTTGAGACTAAAAATTATTTAAATTTATCAAATTTAAGTGCTACTTTCACCAAATGACTAATTTCCATTCAAGTATATTCTTTCAAATATTTTGATTATATTGTGTAAGATTGAATTTACATGAATTGTGATTTTTTTTAGTTTTAGACTGATTAAATCTTTTGTTTTAACAAATTAAATGCTTTTAAAGTAGTATAAAATTATATTATATCAATATTACGTGAAGAATGTTGTTTTGTTACCTCGGCAAATGTCATAATGTATATAAGCTAGGGGCCAATAAGTTGAGCTAGAAGTAGGAAACGATCAAAGTTGTCTTATTTATATAGACTATTTACACTTAACAAGTTAGAAGATGTTGTCAATGATTGGGGTGTCAAGAAGAGTTGGATGCGAACCCCTCCCATGAGAAAGGAGCCTAGCAACCCCAATATGCCAGGCCATAAGGTAAAGTGAAACTATGACACATTTTAGAGTATTCCATTTCGTTTTCAGTGGGATCCTAGCCTCTTTGTGTTATTGTTAGGTCTAAAACAATTTTATTTAAAATGAGGAAAAAAAAAAAA
>CAIGRF010221074.1:10212-28871 GCA_903798235.1 Fraxinus ornus
TTTTGTGTTTGCTTTATTTCAATAGAAGGGTAAAATGGTCAAAAGGATGTTTCACACCAAAAATTGGAAAGATAAGGACGTTCTGCACCAAGAAACGAAAGGTATGGACGTTTTGCACAAAACCGTGTAAAGATAAGGACGTTTTGCGCTAATTATCCAAAAAACTTGTTCTTTTACAAATTACAACGAGCTTCGTCTTAAACTTAGATTTTTTATTTTTATTTTTATTTTTTGTTTCCTGGACTCTTCTGTAGTTGTACAGAATGGCCTGACTGATAATGGAGCTGAAGTGGCTTTTTTGGGGCGTGTGAATGGCACTCTATCTACTTGATATTTATTACATTCAGGTTAATTTTTTTCAGATGCCACAAAACTAAACGAGCTGTTGACAAATTTCTGGTTGAAGGCAGGCAGTAACCGCATTATGTTTCTTTGAATTTGTTATCCATGTGGACTATCAGAATGGTGGTGTACAAAAGGCTAGCAGATATCCTTTTCGCCATCAGCAGCTGTTTCTGTAAACTAAAGATGGCATATTGCACACATAGATTTGTGTGCAATATTAAGAAAGCTTCTTGGTATATGCGAGTCTTATCATTGTCAATCTTGAACAATTGCACGGATGTATCATGTCTAGAATGTCACATAACCATAACAGGTAGTACACCTGAAAAGTAGATAAAACAAGACCAAAAATGCAAGCAGGCAGCCTTGTGTAACAAATATCAGGTGGCAGGAATGATTTCAAAGAGTTGGCACAACATGCTTCCAAAAACCAAAAAGACTTGCACATAATTCAAAAGCAGACAGAATCTGTTTACTGTATTTTTAAAATCCTATTAACATCATAATCCATAGGAAATTACAGATGGGCAGTACATCCCCATATAGACAACTATAGTCCCAAAAAGTCGGTTTAAACCTTAATCCTGCCACAGAAAACTTATGTAACCCAAAACCCTCCTACAACGGAACTTGATTCCAGGCCAACAAGTCAAAAAAAAAAAATAATAATAATAATAAAAGGGGAAGGTTGTAATGAAGAAAAAGACAGGTGAGAAACGAGATAGCAGATTAAGTAATCATTTTTTGTTTTAACCCCTGTTGCCTCTTCTCTTCTTGCCCACGTTGGGAGCCAACGAGCGAGTCTCTTCACCAGCAGCACTCTTTCGCTTGTTTCTTCTTTTGGGCATTTCACCTCTGGCAACATCAGCTTCTTGGTCATCACTGACAGCATCATGCCTGTCTCGGGCTTCCTTTCCAATAGGTGGCTGGGGGTCGGTGTCAGTCAAAGGTTTACTGCTTTCTTTCTCATCCTTCTCTTCCATTAGAATTTCCGCACTTGCATCACAGTTCTTATTTTCAGCACCAATGTTTGATTTTCCATCCGCGCCATCAGTTTCTTTCCCCATGTCCACTTCTATACATGCATCAGTTTCATCACACAACTCATCATCTTCCTCATCTGCACCATCATCAATTTCTTCAGATTCCATGTTTTCCTCCTTCATCTGGCTCTGTAGTGATTCAATCAAATTCATCAACTCCCTATTGACCTGTTGCAAAATCATATTTTGGTGAGTGCACATTTCTGATTCACACCTCAAAATAAATATTCCTTGCACAAATGACTCAAAATGAATATATGACCCCAATTGCATGGACAGTCAACTGTAATTTGCTGGTATGCATCACTTAAGAAAACTAGGGGAACAATATGTTCCTTGCATACATAAGGTGTTCTACTTAATAGCAAAACTTAAAAATTTACATGAGAAAAAAATTCAGCTATTTGTACCTGGGGATTCTGAAGGAAATCGGACACATCATTGGTGCACGATGGGCATTTCATAACATTTTTTTGTGTTCGGAGTGTCCTTGTACCTCCACATGTCCTCTGCTTAATGAAAGATTGGCCTGCAAAGGCATTCTCTAAGCACGCCTTGCAGAAGTTATGAGCACAAGGAGTGGTAAGTGGAAGCACCATTACTTTCCGGCAGATGAGGCAGCCAAATTCTGTATCATGAGTTGCACTCTTGAGAAACACGATACGTATACATAAAGATTATGAAGCCATATTCACATGGTGCAATTCAGAAACCTCCCCATGGGATAGCTTTTAATTCCAAAGAAATGCATGTGTAACAAGAATACCTTTCAAAAGCCTTTCTTTAACTGACTCGTTTCCTTTTTGACGTCTTGCTCTCTTTTTGCTCTTACCTTCCTCATCATAAACATCAGGAATTTTTCGACTTTCTGGTGGAGGCTTTTTCCAAATCCAATGATCCTGTCCCTCCTGTGTATTGCAAAAAGTAGACAGCTGAGATTGCTAGAAAATTGAATATCTCAAGAAGTATAATCTCTTAACATAAAAGGAATTAAATAGATCTGAATGGCCACGGGGCAACACCACACAATATAGAAGAAATTGGTAAAGATAAACCACAAGTGAAGAATATAGCTTCTGACATCAAAATCCCAGGCAGGACTCTTTTTTCTCTCTGTAATGTCAGTAGCATGCTTTAATTCCTCGACAGCAGGCAGCTCTCTTGGGCAATCACCATGATTGTCACTGGAGAAAATAATGATAAATTATAAACTAATCATGCAAAAAAGGTTACATTTAGGAGGTGGATGACGGTGCAACGCTAGAAATAGTAAACCTTGTCCATGGTGCAGGATCATTATCACAACGTACGAACAGATAACGACACACCTTAAATCCCTATATCAAGTGAAAGGAAAGCAGTCAGAGAACATATTGAGCACAAAAGGTGACAAAATCTTTCAGAAGCAAATCCCTACTTGAATTCCAGCCTTGCGCCAACATTTTTCAATCCTATATATCCCATCATAACGTACACCTTCCTGTGGCGCATAAGAAGAACGTTTCTCCTTGTGAGACCTGGCCATTAAAAAAATGAAAAGTATAAGATTTAAGGATGGGCAATAGGAAACAAAAAAAGGGAAAGACTAATCTTCTAAATCACCAAGTGATACCTTTGTTGAAATCGATAGCCAAAAAAACAACTTAAAATATACATTAACCTAGTAATGGAGGCACTAATTGAGCATTTCACTGTAGGACATATAGTCATGTATTGTCTGCACATGACTGGGAGCATTTAAAGATTTTCATGAAAACCTAAGATCGCCAAATGGAGTAATTCGCAAGCAAATAAAATAATGCTAGACCTAATTCCAGAAGAGGAAATATTAGTTCCATTTTTCTATTATCAGATCCATGTGGAAATAAAAAGCTGCATTGGAAAAAGAAAATAGAAGAATAGTCTGACATTCTCTTTCCCTTTTAAAGATCTAGCGTTGTCCAAGCCAATAAATGCAATCCTTTGAAATTAAGCATCATATATGGCAAAGCACACACAGCTACAGACTCTTACTTGAATGGACACGAGAACGAGAGAAGGAACCTGGTCAATGTCATATCACCAACATTCATTTGCTCTCATAAATAAGACTTAATAAAATATGAACACCATATGATGGGCAAACCCACACATTCTAGCAAACTATCAAAACGTACTTTTCCTTGATCAGTTAAGAATATATAGGGTGAAATACATGACATTCGTTTATATTCTTAATTGCTTTTCAAATAGAAATATCAGAATACCTTACAACTCGGACAGGATAACCATTTTTGCAACTAACTCGTAAGGCTTCATTGCTTTTATCAAACTTCTGGTCAAATGACTGTTTCTTGTTCGTTCTTTTATTCCCACTAAGGTCTCTTCCACCACTGCCACCAGCAATCAAGAAACAAATTAGAAAGAGAAATATCCAAGGGGATTTGCCCAGATTGAAAAATTGTAATGTATCAATGAGCAAAAGGTGGTGAAAGTATGGACAGCCATGAATGCACGTCATTAGCAATTTTTAATATGTTGATTTAACTTCAGGTGCATTCAAAGTGATTCTTTCCGTGGCAGGAAAAAAATTATTTGGAGTCATTAAGAAGCAACTCAAATGGGGCATTAAACATCATCAATATTGCTCCTCAATGGTGACAAACTCGGTTACACTCCAACAATATAAAAGAACTAGTATGGTAAAATTAGAGTAAATTTTTCCAGGGAATTTCACAGTTCCCAGATGACATGGAAACTGGTACACAAAGGGCTGACTCCAAAATCCAATCTCAAAGATGGAAAAAATTGACACAGATAGAACCTTAAAGCATTCCAATCAGCCAAAATCATGTGTCGCCTATATGTAAAGTATTCAGAACACGACACAGAAATAGTTAGGTACATGAGTTCCACGAAATCTAAGTAATATTCATCGATACCAAAGTGAGTACAAAAAGATGAAACAGAAGACCAAAAAATTCACATGGTTCAGTCATATTGGTCTACATCCAGACAGCCATAAAACCAAGTGAACAACAGAATTTGGTCAGTACATTACACTAAACACAGCACAGCACAAATTGACAGCATTAGAGTATACCTTCCAGTATAAAGAAACCATTCGCCATGGTCCTCATCGTCTTCATAACCTCCTGATAGTGCAACAGACTGTGCTCCATACTCTGACTGCCCAGCAATCCCAGCAACATGGGTAAAGTGAGCCCCCCACTGCCTGCATTCCATCCTATCTTCCCAGGTCTCACCAACCAACACGCCCAAATTTCTTTCTGGATCATGCTCTGCTGTAATTGGACCAAAATGATCAAGAGGAACTGTAACAAAAATCTTCCCACTGCAGGCATTAGCCTTCCCAGATTTTTTTGCTCGCTCAGTGGTGTATGCTTTGTCGGGTCGATCTTTGTTGTGAACAAAATGGTTGACCCTTGGAACACCCCCTGAAACATTAGACTGGGACATTTTGGCATTTCGAATGGCCATAACAATAGCAGAGTTTATACGGGGTTCCCTTGCCATCTTTGATGGAATCACCTTGCGACAAATGGCACAAGTGAGCTTCCCCTGACCTACCCATCTCTGGAAGCACTTCAAGCAAAAATTATGGCCACATGGTGTCTAAAGCAAGAAATGAGAAAGCTATGTTAATTCCAATCTCTAAAAACCAGTATAAATATTTTGAACCCTTTCTTAAGCGAGAAAATTATAAATTTATTTACAAAACAGTCAAATTCATCCATTCAATTATCAAAAACTAGGTTAACATTTAATGCCCACTAACTAATTTATTGGTAGACAAAAAGGCATAAAAGGTTTCTATATCAATTTAGGATGAGGCTTTGTCGAGTTCGCTGTAAACATTTTCATTATAACCCTAATCTGGAAATCAAACCATAATGAGCATTTACTCAGCTATAGAGGAAGTGGTGCAGCAATATTAAACCCACTACGAGTTAGCTGGAAGAATCAGAATTTCCTGAAACAGAACATGCACAACAGAAACCTGATTAGTTGTGACTAATAAAAGACCTGGGGATTCAGTTCACGTGTCTTGTCCACGTGTTAGAGCATGACAATCATATTTACTTCCTGGAGAGAAGTCATCATTTATATCTACGTAATATGGATAATACCAATATTGAAACACTTGATACTGTCCGAATCAGACAATTGTCACAAAAGATATCTTCAGCTTAAAGGAAACAAAAAGAATTGCAGTAGTTTGTGTAGGAATTGATGAAACAATCAATCCATGCAAGTATTCGTACACATACATACAAAGATGGAATTTTTCTGAATCCATTTTTTTCACGTGACCCTTTCCATTCATTCAAGAACCTTCAATACAAGTACATGAACAATGGGACAAATTCAGTTACTCAGTGCAACGAAAGTGAGAAAGATTGCCATACATGGTCTTATATTAAGTGACTTGCCTTAATCTAAGTCTAGAAAACAGGTTGTAAAGCTAAATATGAATGTTACAACTATATTCGGCAATGGCCATTAATGTCAAATGACAATTCAATAAAAATCATTATGGTCCCAAAGTAGAAACAAAGAAGTAAATGATTGCAGTAAAATACAGGGAATTTCCATGAACATGATTCTTTGAGATATCCAATGTTATCCAAATTGAGGCATGCAAAATTGCAGATATAAATTCATCAATATCCTTTGCTTCATTTAAGCAGTCACGCTTATGATGACAGTAATCAAATTAAAAGTAATCCCAATTAGATACAAAACTATTCACTTAAAGAAAAAGTCACTGTACCATTGTGAAACAAGGACTTCTCCACTGTTCTCACACTAAATTACACTCCAATTCCAAAATTCTAAGCTTGTGACCAATCAAGTATTATGAGAACTCTTTAAGTAGTTTGCATTTTTTCCCCATTTGATGATCCACACACAAATGCCTAATTCCAAAATAAACATATTGGATACAGATAGAAACTGGAAAAATAAAAACCCATTTCCTTGAAATAGTAAAATGGAAAGGGGAAAAAAATCCCGTTGACTAACATCGTTTGAGGATATCGTGGTCAACTCCAGAGTGCAATTTTAAAAATACACCCTGCTCAAAAGTTCAGCATATTCTCCACATCAAAGTCAAGCGATATGCATAAAGTAAAAAGTTTTCTGGATCATACATAACTACCTAAACACCAAGACAAACATGTTCGCACAGAAATGTGAATTCATATAGAGAGAAATCATACAGAGACAGGTCTATCGAGAAGCTGCATGCAGATGGAGCAGTTGAGCTTGTCGCCGAGAATGGCCAAACCCTCGTTAGTCCCGCCATTGGACTTCTTTTGCTCTTGATTCGGGCCCTCCGGAGACGCTGATTTAGCTTCTCCGCTCAGCAGCTCCTGGCGTCGCTTGGCCTTCTCGCGATCAGTCAGCGACGGATTGGACTCGATCGCCCGGATCTTCTCCACAAGGTCTCCGCCGGAGATCGACAACTTGACGGCGGCACCACCTGTTGGATCGGCGGTAAAGGAGCAGTCTGGACACTCCCACTGGGCAGCATCGGCTAGGGTTTTGAGAGGGACGGAGAGGCAAGTGCTGTGCCAGGGAGTGACACAAGTTTTGCAGTTGAGGGTCTCGCCATCAGGTGCCTTCTTATTGCACACCATGCAGACTCCCTCGGCGTCGCAGGGGAGGTCGCTGACGTCGGCCATTGGTGATTGCTGCTAACTGCCGAAGAATGGAGATTGTGTAAAGAGTAAAGTGAAATGTGAATGAAGGGCTCAGTCGGCGAGGAGACTGTTTAAATATGGGGGTTGGGGTGGGTGGGGTGGTTAGGGTGGCGAGATGTAGGGAGGTGTTTGGCGGGGACTTGAAAAGAGAGTAAATTTAGGGAAAGGTGGGAACTTTTTTTTTGAGTTTTTCAGTTTTTGGCAATTTCCCTCTACCGTGCCTTGGATTGGAAATGGTTTTTTAATGAATTTTGACTGTTTTTACAAAATTCAGCCAAAAATACTCAAAAGCACGATCGATCAAATTTTTATTAATAAATCGCATATTTCTATAACTCTTGATTGCTATTGCTAGAGGAATTTTATGATCTATTATCACAAGAATGCTTGAATTAACCAGAATTGTGTCTAGTTTCTTCCACACAACACCACCTACGTTAAGTATAAGAACTCCTTCAACTAGCATGTTTTCTATTTCGTTGTGATCGAGAAATAGGAAAATTCTATTTGTACAATCGAGGTTGACAACCTCGCTCACATGCGTGCGAGGTCAGCATGTTTAAAAAATTCAAAAATAAAAAAGTGGATCCCCCATGTGACCACGATTGTACGCATAGCACAGGTCCAGAGAATTTTGGCATTAACATATCATAGTTTATAAAATATTCATTTAAAAAACGGTTTTAAAACTTTAAATTGCTATGATGAGTAACTTAACAAGTATGCAACCATTTAATGTGCGCAACAAAAATGGAAATGCCTAGTGTTGTTGTTTAGGATTGGGCTAAATCAACAAGTGGAACTAATGAATTATGAATCCAGTGAGTGGAAAAATAAACATAAATACACAACAAACTTTATGAATGTTATCACTCGATACAACTTGATATTAATAATAAAATTCGTATTGATAGTGTAAACGATCAAAAGTTATATTAAGATATGCAATTAAATTCATTAAAACCTAAAAATATAATTTTGTTAAATTCTTATGAATTATGGAAAATTCTATTCAAACCAGTTAATCCATTAAAGGTGATTGAGGACACTCTCTAAAATGATTAGAGGTGATTTTTTTTTTAAAGTTTTTGGTAATTTGCTGAATTATTGCCATCTGCGTGAATTTTCATGATTTTTGTATACAAGAATCATTTTGAAATGAAAAACCTTATTTTCAAGAATTAAACTTTTTGTACACTCATGTATAACAAGTTTGACAATTGAAAATTTTGTGTCATTAATTATTTAAAATATTATTAAAATCAATATATAAAAAGCGTCATCTCGCGATCACTGGCGGATGAATATTGGGCCTTGGTGGGTCATGTGACCCACCAACTTTTTCAAAATTGATTATTTTATTTTACTTGCTCCAACCCCGTTGCCCTTTGCAGAAATTTTATTGAAGCATGAGAAGAACTCATTGGAAAATCAAATTCCGTCTTCCCTTCCCTTGGAAAATCGTTGATGCCTATTCCGATTTTATTGCTGATTCCTACCGTCGAAGAACTCGTGTTCACTCTCGGTGTGTGTAATTCTATGGGTAAAGAATGGTAGAACCAGTAATGAAAATTTCATCGACGGTCGCCGCTAATACTTCTTCACTCTGCAATTTCAGCGGTTCATCGAGGAGATCGCTATCGCCTTGCTGTCTCACTGGACGACGTCGGAAGAATTGTAATGTTCAAAGAATTCAAGCTCTAACTTCTTCTTCAACTTCTGATTTCTTCAAAAGCACGAGACTTACCTCAACCCAAAGCTGTTGAAATTATAGCACAAGCAAAGCAAACGAAGTTTATTTGTTTTCGTCATGGCGCTAACTCTTTCATTTCTCTTAATAATATACATAAATGTGTATTATATTAGTGCTTTTTATATCTCTATTGTTCATTTAGATGAATTTTGCTTAATGGGCTACTCTCAAGTATGTTCATCCATTAATTTCTGTTTTATTTTTTTGCGTTGTCTAAGTTTAAATTCGTTATTTTAAAGTTGTCTTTGTTATGATTCTCGTAGTACAATATTATCCTTTGAAGAAGGTGAATACAATTTGAAGGTTGTATAACTTCAATAACTCTTGGTAAGTCTAATTGGTTTTAGCAAATCCTAGTATTATGTTATTTAATACAATTTTTAATTCCATTTGTTAGGAGGTGGATCCCCGAATTTCTACAGTTTGCTCCTAGAATCTCACATGGTGTAGTTGGCACCAAACTATGTATGTTTCGATACAAGAGACTCTAGTTAGTCTCAAGTTTTTTTTGGTTGAAATTGTCATAGTTGGGTGTGTGCGAGTGCGTGTGTTATCTGGAAAAAAACAAGTGTGCTAAAAATTTTCTCATATTTATTTTATAAATTTGGCATTTTGCAAGTTTGATCGTGTCCCCAAATTCAAAATATCTGTTTCTGCCACTATTCACAATGATGTCAACTTGATATGTATAAGTAGAAAGATTGTATTTTCAAATATCTATGTGATCATTTGTGACCTATCCTCCGTGGATTACTCGGTTTATGTCACCCGCTTATTTTTTTAAGGAATAAAGGAATTAATTAGAAGAAACAGGAGAAAATACTTAAGAATAATTGGAAAATTATGAAATTCAGACATCCAAAATTCAGACATCCGCTTATGTGCCCTAAAATATGAAGAGAAAATAGACTTCATCATATAACTTTATGACAATACAAAGAACTCCTTCAACTAGCATGTTTTCTATTTCGTGGTGATCGAGAAATAGGAAAATTCTATTTGTACAACCGAGGTTGAGAACCTCTCACATGCGTGCGAGGTTCGCATGTTTAAAAAATTCAAAAATAAAAAAGTGGACCCCCCCATGTGACCTCGGTTGTAGACATAGCATGGCCCCGAGAAATATGGAACGTTTTGGAGAATTTTGGCATTAACGTATCACAGTTTATAAAATATTCATTTAAAAAACGGTTTTAGAACTTTAAATTGCTATGATGAGTAACTTAACAAGTATGCAACCATTTAATGTGCGCAACAAAAATGGAAATGCCTAGTTTTGTTTAGTATTGGGCTAAATCAACAAGTGGAACTAATGAAATCCAGTGAGTTGAAAAATGAACATAAATACACAACAAACTTTATGAATGTTATCACTCTATACAACTTGATATTAATAATCAAATTCGTATTAATAGTGTAAACGATCAAAAGTTATATGTCATTTTGTCGTAATATTAAGATATGCAATTAAATTCATTAAAATCTAAAAATATTTAAATTCTAATGAATTATGGAAAATTCTATTCAAACCAATTAATCCATTAAAGGTGATTGAGGACACTCTCTAAAATGATTAGAGGTGATTTTTTTTTTTAAAGTTTTTGGTACTTTGCTGAATTATTGCCATCTGCGTGAATTTTCATGATTTTTGTATAAAAGAATCATTTTGAAATGAAAAACCTTATTTTCAAGAATTAAACTTTTTGTACACTCCTTGTGTATTTGTGTTTGACATTTGAAGATGTAACAAAATTTGTGTCATTGATTATTTAAAATATTATTAAAATTAATGTATAAAAAGCGTCACCTCACAATCACTGGCAGATGCATATTGGGCCTTGGTGGGTCACGTGACCCACTAACTTTTTCAAAATTGATTATTTTATTTTACTTGCTCCAACCCCCGTTGCCCTTTGCAAAAATTTTATTGAAGCAAAAGAAGAACTCGTTGGAAAATCAAATCCCTTCTTCCCTTCCCTTGGAAAATCGTTGATGCCTATTCCGATTATATTGATGATTGCTACCGTCGAAGAACTCGTGTTCACTCTTGGTGTGTGTAATTCTATAGGTAAAGAATGGTAGAACCAATAATGAAAATTTCATCGACGATCGCCACTAATGCTTCTTCACTCTGCAATTTCAGCGATTCGTTGAGGAGATCGCTATCGCCTTGCTGTCTCACTAGACGACGTCTGAAGAGTTGTAATGTTCAAAGAATTCGAGCTCTAACTTCTTCTTCAACTTCTGATTTCTTCAAAATCATGAGACTTACCTCAACCCAAAGCTGTTGAATTTACAGCACAAGCAAAGCAAACGAAGTTTATTTGTTTTCGCCATGGCGCTAACTCTCTCATTTCTCTTAATAATATACATAAATGTGTATTATATTAGTGCTTTTTATATCTCTATTGTTCATTTGGATGAATTTTGCTTAATGGGCTACTCTCAAGTATGTTCATCCATTAATTGCTGTTTTATTTTTTTGCGTTGTCTAAGTTTAAATTCGTTATTTTAAAGTTGTCTTTGTTATGATTCTTGTAGTACAATATTATCCTTTGAAGAATGATTCACAATTTGAAGCTTGTATAACTTCAATAACTCTTGGTAAGTCTAATTGGTTTTAGTAAATCCTAGTATTATGTTATTTAATACAATTTTTAATTCTATTTGTTAGGAGATGGATCCCCGAATTTTTGCATTTTGCTCCTGGAATCTCACATGTTGTAGTTGGCACCAAACTAGGTATGTTTCGATACAAGAGACTCCAGTTAGTCTCAAGTTTTTTTTTTTTTGCTGAAATTGTCATAGTTGGGTGTGTGCGCGTGCATGCGTGTGTTATCTGGAAAAAAATAAGTGTGCTAAAAATTACCTCATATTTATTTTATAAATTCGATATTTTGCAAGTTTGACCGTGCCCCCAAACTCAAAATATCTGTTTCTGCTACTGTTCACAATGATGTGAACTTGATATATATAAGTAGAAAGATTGTATTTTCAAATATCTATGTGATCATTTGTGACCTATCCTCCGTGGATTACTCGGTTTATGTCACCCGCTTATGTTTTTAAGGAATAAAGGAATTAATTAGAAGAAACAGGAGAAAATACTTAGAATAATTGGAAAATTATGAAATTCAGACATCCAAAAGGAATACTATGTGCCCTAAAATATGAAGAGAAAATAGACTTCCATCATATAACTTTATGACAATACTTTTAACAAATATTCAAATAAAATAATAAAACAATTCAAATAAAAGAGAAACAATAAAGTAGCACTCACATGACTTGGAAATATTCAAGACGCCGTAAAATCAGATTATCCCCTTCCTTTTCTTTCTTTCCTCTCCTTTATTTATTTATTTATTTTTTTTTATGAAAATCCTTCCATAGCACTATCGCCTGTGGGTACCAAAAAATTCCTGTGTAGGGATGTGTAACTGGTCCGATTTAGTCGATTTTTGACAAATTTTCAAACTAAATCATTTTACACTATTTGAAATTTTCTCAAACTTCACCTAAAGGTTGTTTCGATTTTAAATCTCAATTTAACTGTGTATTTTTTTCTTCATTTTCACTTTATCGTCACTAGTTCTATAATTATAAACTTTTTTTCATACTTTATTGATAACAAAAAAAAATTATATCTTATATAATATTTTCATACTTTCTTGACGATAAAACTATGTAAATTCTAATATCGACAAAATCGAATAAAAGTTTCAATAATAGGGTCATGAAATTCGGATAATTAACAAAATTTTGGTATTTAGAAATGGACAATTAACCAAATGATCGATTTTTTTATGTTAAAGTTTAATAGTTATATTTTATTTTGAAGGTTAAGATTGTAATTTATCAGTCTCATTTTTGGCCAAAAGAATAAAAAAATTATTTTTATTTCTATATTTTAAACAATTCGATCTAATTTCAATCTGGCTTTAAGATTCTGAAAATCTAACCAACGGTTTGACTTATTTCAAAATTGTAGTGTTCACGGATCCACATAGTATCAAATCAACAGTTTCAACATCGATTTTCCAGTTTGACGATTGTACTTACAGTCCTACTGGATGAACATTTGACCCCTCCATAATCCTCAACGTCAATTATATAAATAGAAAAGAGGTATCGTTAGAATGAGATGAATTTTAAGGGGAATGATAAAAAAATATAGAAGATAGAAAAACGTAGAGTCCTCAACTACGTGTTCCTTACTTGACAATATTATAACTCGTGTTAAAGTTATTTTATTATATCTTTCAAGCTAATATATTCTTCAACAATACTCACTCGAAATTCTATTCAAAGTCGAAGATACGTTAGAACCTCACTTTGGCAAGAAGTGTAGTGTCTCCTAAAGGGATGGCGACCACCCAGAGGGTAGTATCTCTTAATAGAACACATTTCAAGAATGACATAATTAAGAATTAGCATATTTTTGCGACAAGACACCCCACGACGGCAAGTGTATGTCTGCTTATTGAGGTCAGACAATCAAGTGTACAATCCGTATTAACAGGTTGGTGGGAAATAACAGGTTTGAATTATTAATTTTCACTAGAAGATTTTACGGACCTTAAAAATTGTTTTAATTAAGCTGGATGGGTCGATTTTAAATAAATAATCCATTAAGTTTATTAAAGTATAAAATCTATAAAAACCCATTTGTTTTACGAAGAGTCTACATATAACTTTTTGAACTTATTAAATTAAAAAATAGATAAATATGGGTAGTTACTATATTTCTCAACCAGGTGAGCCTAACACTCTGCCAGCTCCTCTTTTCCAACCTACTCGACCTGCCCAGCCCAAAGTGGGGATTTTAACCCATTTCTTTTGTCAATATATTATACTCAAAGACCTTGGAACGAAGGGGGATTTTACAAAAACACGTTCGTCCATACTCGGGCTGTTGCAAATAGGGATGGACATGTGTTGGGTCAGGTCGGGTCGATTTTTGCCTCAACCCAACATAATCGGTTTGATCAAAATTTAACTTAACTCAACCCAACCTAACCCGTGTACAGATTGAAACCCAACACAACACAACCCAATCAAGTATCGGTTATGTTGGGTTAGTCGGTTTGGGACAACTTATCAATGAAGATTAAAATCATCCAATTATCTATTATACTAAATTCGAATAGATAAGATTAAATAGTAAATAAATAAAATTATCTATTATCTTATTCAATCTTCATTAACCGAGCCTACAAAGAATTAAGTGCACCAAGATAATTACGATTAGACTATCCATTCTTACTTTTTAGGTTCATTTTTAATGAAGGCTCTTCTCAAATATTTTTTCACTACTATGGCCCTCTCTGTTGTAGATTCTTTTCCAATTTTAATCACAATTCTAGCTGTTGAAACTGCAAAAGTTGACCTATTGTGTGATGCTGGGCCCTGCCTAATGTTCCAAAAATTGATTAAAAGCTGAAAAGAAATTTTTACCAGACAGCCCCTATATCTTTTCGAGGAATACATTGTTGTGCATATAATACATGAAAAATTAGGAGTAGAAAATAAGCCCAAGTTTTAAGGCTATATGTATCGTTGCTATTAATACACTTCGAGTGCTCATATAGTTTCATTCTCTTCAGAGCATCACTTGCATCAGAAAACTTATTTTCTCCTCTTATTAGAACTATATCATAATCCATCAAACTTTTAAGTAACAATTCATAAAAGGATACAAGACCCATAACATGGTTGAGTATTAAAAAAAAAAAAAAAAAAAAAAACCCGAAAACTTTTTTTTTTTTTTCTTTTTTTTTTAAAGTAGGTGGGTCGGGTTGGGCGGGTTTATTCAGTTTTCATGTGTTAACTCATAACTCGACCCGACCCGACCCGCCATCCCACCCAACCCATGTAAAAACAACAAAAAAATCGATACAACCCGGTTGGGTTGGTTCATGTTGGGCGGTTCGATCGGGTTCGGTCGGGTTTTACCCACCCCTAGTTGCAAGGTTTTACAAGTAATCGAGTCGAGACGAATGATCCGATCGCCCTTAGAGTCAAGTTGGGAGATCTACCTTGTCAACGTAGAACTATCACAGATTTTATAATTGCTGATTTACCCTCCAACTACAATGCAATCCTGAGAAAACCAATATTACATGAACTAAAGGCCATCACCTCAATATAACATCATGCAAGAAATTCCCCACTTCAAGAGGGATTGGGGTGGTATGAGATGTCCAAGCTGATGCTAGGACCTTCAATATCGACCTTCATAAGGCATGAGTCAACATGTTACAGGGGAAGTACATTGCTAAAGAAGTCGAGTTGAAAAAGCTTATCTCGGTCAACTGACCTGAGAGGTATCATGCATAGACATTGAAAGGGGCCAGAAGATGACCACCTTTCCTTTAATAAGGTCAAAGCAAATCCTCATCCTTATCCAGGCATTTTGGTTGTCTCCCTACCTATTGCAAAAGTAAATATACGTAAAATATAGGTCGACATAGAAAGCTTCCCCAACATACTCTACACATATATCCTCAATTGGATGGGAATCCCATTGCACTTCTTACAACCTTACTCAAGCCCCATTCTTAAGCTAAATGGTATGCTCATCATGCTCAAAGGGAAGATCAAAATAGCCATTGAGGTAGGATAATATCCTCGAAAGGCCAAAGTCACGATAGAATTCATGGTGATTAGCTCCTCTTCACCTTATAACGCTATCATGGTACATTCTCTACATTTTAATATGAAGGCAATCATCTCAATGTACCATTATTCACTGAAGTTTCCCACACCTTATGAAGTGAGGGAAGTTAAAGGAAATAGAGCTATAGCGGAGAAGTGTCGCATCCCACATTGACAACCGAACTAAATATCAAATTTGCACCCATTCATCTTGTAATACATATGGTATATGCAGACAATCATAATCACAGTTCGCTAGATTCCACGGTGAAGGAGAATGATAGAAGAGCTGAACCAGTAGAAAAGCTCAACAAATTCCATTCAATACAGATCACTCCCCAAAAGAACTTCGAATTGGATACGAGCTGTAGTAACCTCTTCGATCCCAAATAGTAGAGTTCGTCCATTAAAACTTGGAAGTATTTGCTGTTAGAATAATTCTATTATGTGGGCTTCCATTTGATTGCGAATTTTGTGGGTTAGATGTATGGTTTGCAATAATATTGTAATTAGGCTCAATATGTCGTGATCACTTGGGCTGCGTATATCTTACGGGCTTTATTATTATAATGAAGTAATTTTAAGTATGCGGGTCAAAATTATGTAAACTCTAATTAGAGTTAGAGTCGGTAATGAGCCACTTTATAATTTCCTATAAATAATGGCTAGGTCCCCTTTCCACTCTATATTATTTATTGGCTTGTCCCATTGATGTTAAGATTTGGAGGTCCATCTTAAAATGTCGACCTTATTAAGAGGAGTAACCCAAAATCTTTATTAATTGGTCTGTGTCAACATCATTTTACCGATGTGGAATATATATCCCTTAACACGACCCCACAAGATGGTGGCTCATTTGAACAGACCAATCTTGAAATCCACGTGCTCATTTTAGAGTCTTAACGGAATCGAATCGTTCATTGGAACATAATAGGCTCTGATACCATGTTAAGATTTGGGGGTCCATCTTAAAAGGTTAACCTTATTAAGAGGAGTAGCTCAAGATCTTTATTAATTGGTCTGTGTCAACATCATTTTACCGATGTGGGATATATATCCCTTAACAATTGACGGCTGATTATTTTGAGGAGCAAGGAGAGAGAGATCTAGCTGTTAATATTCATATATAATGACGTCTTCTGCAGGTATGAATTTCGAACTATCAATTAATATATATGATTCTTATTCTCAGCATGATCATTGAAATAATTACAACAATTGGTATCAGAGCTGCGTGATAAGATTAGAATCCTTTAAATAAATAAATAAATAAAATTGTGGCTCGAATTGATTAAAGACCAAACAAGGCCGTCTTTGCCCTTGCCCTTCGTCTCTGCTCTCGATCTTCTTCTTCTTCTCGCGTTGTATTGTTATTATTATTATTGTGAGCATCATCCAGCAGCTCAACATCTCTCGTGCATATATTATATGCGTATAATTTTTCTCCAACATCTCCTGCCGACTGTGTGTTCAAAATTTTCACTTCATTTTCTTTGGTATAAGTTAAGGGTTTCATTTTGTTTATGTCAAACTATAAAAACTTAAATATATTGTGGAATTTTTATGATGGGTCAGTGACTTGCCAATACTTTAAATAGCCGTAGGTTGGATTATTAATTGTTATGCTAATCTAAATAGTTTTGTTTTGACGGGTTTATCTTTGTTTTAATGTATTAAAGTGTTCTTGATTTTCACTCACTCTACATAGAAAGTTCAAGAATATATCGGACTCCCAAGAACTGGCTGATGTCATGATTGAGTGTTTGTGTGTGTTGTGTTTTCCCTTGATCAAGTGTATAGTTTCTGGGGACAGTCAATTTTGGAGACAGGGCCTCTCTGCAATTTCTAATTTTTGGGGCTTGCCAATGCAAAAGGCCATTTTGAAATTTCTAAAGAAAAGGGACCTATTCTGCAATTTCTATATTTTGAGGCCCTTTTCATAATTCTAATTTTAGGGTCAATTTTGCAATTTTGAAGTATTGAATTTGATTTTATAAAATAGGATTTTTAAATTTGATCCACGTATATTTCAATTTCGACCTAAAATTAAAATTATATTTGAAATTGACGACTTTATATTTTGTTGAAATATTTAAATGTTGTTATTGTTTTTGTCCATTTAAATTTCATTGAAATTTGATTGCCAATTGCGCGAATAAATTCTGCTTCTCGTCAGTTAATTATTGCGATTATGTTACGTGATTATCATTATTCAATTGTTCCATAGGTTTTAAGTTTATCTTAGTGCTCCCATTATGAGAAATATTTTAAAATAAAAGTGGGTGGTAGCTGTCAAAGTAACACACTCATTTTTATTTATTTGGTTTTCTTCCAAAGAAAAAAAATGGACGTTAGCATTGTAATTTTGAATATTACATATAGTATTTTGTCCAAAGGTGTTATTATATGCTTGGTTTCCGTGTAAATCTACATAATAATACCATATGGTATTACCAACAAGATTATTCTTTAATTTTGATCACATAAATTAAAACATTAAAAAAAAGTGAAAACGCATAAAGATTAGGACGAATTACAAACTTAGACTTCTAATAGATTAATTTAAAATTAAATTGGACTCTTAACAAGCCAATCAACCTATCATGAAATTCAAATTTAAGAGAAATCTAACTAAATGAGGATGAAATTGCAATGTGGATATATATAAATTTCAAGTTTCATCTAATTACTTTCATATCAGATAATTCAATAATAATTTAATAGATATCCAATAATATTAAAGCATAATTAGCAATTAACAACTATCCTAATTAAAATAGAATTACAATTATCCTTTATAATCTTACCCATGAACTTGCATTGAAACTTCAAACTAGTATTTGAATTGAAAGAATGAATAGTAAAGTATAAGATAAGTGGGATTACAAATTAACTGTTAATCTTTATCAAAATAAATATAAAATAACTATTAGTATTTAAGTAATACACGTGAAATGTGGCTGTACAATCAAATCCTACCAGCTTAATTACAAATTCTAATCAAATAATAATAATAAAAGGTTAGTTCTGCCACAATATCAAACTCTTAACCAACAAAATTAATTACCCTAAAAGATAATATCTTACCGTGTCAATAACTTGAGCTTAGCCTACTTGAATTAATTTTTTCTCGAGCCCATGGTTCGACATTTAATA